>CAUYRT010056476.1:0-12315 GCA_963574885.1 Lepilemur ruficaudatus
ATATATATATCTCTATATCTATATATATAGAAAAAATTAGCCGGGCATGGTGGCACATGCCTGTAGTCCCAGCTACTTGGGAGGTTGAGGCAGAAGGATTGCTTGAGCCCAGGAGTTTGAGGTTGCTGTGAGCTAGGCTGATGCCATGGCACTCTAGCCTGGGCAACAGAATGAGACTCTGTATCAAAAAAAAAAAAAGGAAATAATGCAAGCTAGAAGTTACTGGAATATCATTCTCTTTTTTAATGCTGAAAGAAAAACAATGTCAACTTAAATTCTATATCTGATAAAAAGATCATTCAAAAATAAAATTGCCAATGAAGAATGAAAGAGAAGACATCATTAACAGTACTGTAGATATTTAAAAAATAATAAATTATTAACTTAATGAAAATAAATTCAACTATTCAGATAAAATAAATTCCTTAAAAGGTACAATTTATGAAAACTACCACAAAGTATAGAAAATCTGAATAACCCCATTATCTCCTGAAGAAACTGAACTCATCATTTAAAACTTTGCCAAAAGGTAAACACCAGGCCCAGACAGTTCTCCCGATGTCATATAAAATTCTTTTAATAAAAGAGGAGGGAAGGGTACTCAACTCATTTTATGAGGCCCACATTACCCAATATCACCAAACCAAAGACATTACAAGAAAACTACAGACCAAAATCCCTTATGAACATAAACACAAAATCCAACCACATACTAGAAGACTGAACAAAGCAATATATAAAAAGGACAATACTTCATGAGTAAGTGTAGTTTATTCCTAGAATTAAAGGTTAGTTTAACATTCTAAAACAGTCAATGTAAATTCACCATATTCCAAGGAGAGAAAAGCCACATAATCATCTCATTCAGTGTAGAAACAGCACCTGACAGATTTTAGCACCCACCCATGATAAAAATGCTCTGCAGTAGAAAAATAAATTTAAAAAGAAAAAAACAAAAACAAAATTCTCAGCAAACTAAAAAGAGACCTGATAAAATGCATCTATAAAACACCAATTAACATCACATTTAAAGGTGAAAGACTGAATACTTCTCTCCTAAGATTGGGACTAAGGCAAAAATGGTCACACTTGTCACTTCTATTCAACACTGTACTGTACGTCCTGGTTAGTGCAATAAGCCAAGAAAAATAAATAAAAGACATCCAGTTTGCAAATGAAGAAACAAAACTGAAATTTGGTCCTAAGCATTTTTAAAATGCTGTTGTAAATGAGAGTGTTTTTAAAATTTCATCTTCTAATTGTCTGTGGCTAGTACATAAAAATACCTTTTTTTTTTTTTTTGCTATGTTTGTCTTGTATCCTGTGATTTTGTGTTAAGGTCACTTATTTCTAGTAGTTTTAGGACAGACTTCTTAGGGTTTTCTACATATAATATCTTGTCTACAAATAAAAGCATATAATTTCTATAAAGAATCACAATATTTTGAAAAATCATTAATCTATCATTATATGTACTATATCTAAAAGAGCATCTTCATTAAACAGACTAAATACTTATTAATTATTTCACATTTATTATTCAGCAAAATTGTCGGACCCTAAAACCATTATAAGTGAGAGCATTAGTATTCCACATGGCAAAACAAAAAGAGGATAAAAGCTTCAAAAAGACATATAAGAACAGTCATCAGGGGTGGGGAACACATAGAAATGGTAAATCCTTAAAGTGCTGGATACTGCAAATATCCTGACTTGATCATTACATACACTGTACATGTAACAAATATCACATGTACCCTATAAATATGTATAAATATGTCAATTAAAAATTTAAGAATAAATGGCCAGGTGCAGTGGCTCACACCTGTAATCCTAGCACTCTGAGAGGCCGAGGCAGGTGGATCACTCAAGGTCAGGAGTTCGAAACCAGCCTAAGCAAGAGCAAGACCCCGTCTCTACTAAAAATAGAAATTAATTGGCCAATTAAAAAAAATATATATATATATAAAAAGAATTAGCCGGGCATGGCGGCGCTTGCCTGTAGTCCCAGCTACTCAGGAGGCTGAGGCAGGAGAATTGCTTGAGCCCAGGAGTTTGAGGTTGCTGTGAGCTAGGCTGATGCCACGGCACTCTAGCCTGGGCAACATAGTAAGACTCTGTCTCAAAAAAAAAAAAAAAAAAGTTACAAAGAACGGAATGAAGTTACAGTGGGACAAAATCAGTTTAACACATGATAGCAATTTGAAAAAATATACCAAACAGACGCTGAATCCCCAGTCTCAGTGCTCTGAATATGCAGTTCCATCATGTGATAACAGTAACTTGTTTTCCTTTCTCAGGCTTTGGAAAATCACTCTATATCCAAATCAGATGATAGATATACTAGAAATACCTTTGGTACAGAGCAATGAAATAAATTATGTTAGGATATGATCCATAAGTCTTCCAGAAGATCACGTACCCTCTACATCTTTATGTAACGCACCAACTTTCTATAGGTTAGAACAGTAAGAATATAGAGTAGTCCCCTTATCATGTTGTTTTAGTTACCCATGGTCAAATGAGGTCCAAAACTAGCTGAGTACATACAATAAGATTTTGAGAGAGAGAGAGACCACATTTACCTAACATTTACCGGAGTATATTATCATAATTGTTCTATTTTATTATTGTTGTTACTTTCTTACTGTACCTAATTTATAAATTAAACTTTATCATAGGTAGGTATGTATAGGAAAAACAGTATATATACGGTTCGATACTATCTATGGTTTCAGGCATTTGTAGGGGGTCTTATTGCCTCCATTAAAAAGGAGGGACTACTCTTATGAGATTGCTATTTTAGCTAAAGATACTATAGCTCCGATTCTCAGAAGAAAACAGCAACAGACACTGGGTGCATCTCTCAAACTGAAGCCTTAATAGGACAAAAAGCCCCAACTAACCAAGTACCTTGGCAACACAGAGAGGAAACATGAGAGCAAAAACCTTGCTTCAAAGTACTATCAGAGTAATCCAGACTTCCAGAGACCAGGACTGTCTTTATGAAGAGAGTTCTAGCATACCTAAAAGGAACAGGACTTTGGTACATGTAGGTTAGTGATTAGTACGAATAACTATACTTAACTAGGGCATCACTGAAGTCTCCAGATGTTCATTTCCTCTTAACCTTTACCTTCTTAATAAAAATGCTTGGGAGTCTCCATTCAAATTATTTTTAAAGACAAGTTGCTAATGTTAACATGAAATATTGAGTCAATTTTCTAGTTTATTTCCATTAATACATTTTGAAATGGAAAAGTGCTTTTTTCAAATTATCTTGCAGAAGCCCAATATTTAAAAAAAAAAAAGGATTAAATAGAACAGGTCTATAGAGGCAGAAAAGACAGAGAGTCAGCCAATGTGCACTCACTACTGGGCAGTACTTGAGGCATCTTCCACTGAAATTTTATGGCTCTACAGTTTGAAAAACATAGTTCCAGGTTACCCTGGGGTAGATAAATTTCTTCAAATAAGCAAAAATACACAAAAATCTACAAGAGTCCCTAAGAGAGCCAAAAGTGAAACTAAAACTTAAGCTAAACTGAGTAACTTTATCCTGTACAAGAAGTGAATCTCATACAAAGGAGAGCCCAGGGGAAGAACTTGTCATGATGGCATGATTATAGAACACATGATTACATGTATTATACATGAATACAGAATAAGTAAATTTAGGCTAAATGCAATGGCTCACGCCTGTAATCCCAGCACTTCTGGAGGCCAAAGTAGGAGAACTGCTTGAGGCCAACAGTTTGAGACCAGCCTGGGCAACAAAGCAAGACCCCACTGCTACAAAAAAATTAAAAATAAAAAATTAGCCAGGCATGGTGGCACACCCTTGTAGTTCTAGCTACCAGGGAGGCTGAAGGAGGAGGATCACTTGAGCTCAGGAGTTCAAGATTGCAGTGAGCTATGATCGCACCACTGCATTCCAATACGTGCACAACAGAGTGTGACCTATCTCTAACTAAATAAATACATAAATAAATAAGTAAATTTATCCACTGGAGAAAAAGTAAGATTTCTGTCAATGGCTTCTAATACCATGGAAGTACATAATTAAATAATTAGCAAGAAAACTGTTGTATATAAAACACTGAAAAAATGACAGGGTTTAAGAATAGAAGGAGATTTCAATTCTTCAGATTCCTGACATAGATCAAATGTATAAAAATCATAAGATCACCTAAATTTACTGATTTAACAAATCAGAGAAGGACGACTTGACCAAGATCACACAAAATCAGAGTCTGAATCTGAATCAAGGTCTTCAATTACCCAACCAACAACCTTTCCACCACACCAACTACAGTTCCCTGCTTAGGATACGTAACAGAGCTCCAGGATAGCAAAATGCAGAACAGCTTCCCGGTAAAAGAGAAAAATAACAGACTCTCATGCCTCTAATCCTAGCACTCTGGGAGGCTGAGGCGGGAGGATTGCTCAAGGTCAGGAGTTCGAAACCAGCCTGAGCAAGAGCAAGACCTCATCTCTAATAAAAATAGAAAGAAATTAATTGGCCAACTAAAAATATATATAGAAAAAATTAGCTGGGCATGGTGGCACATGTCTGTACTCAGGAGGCTGAGGCAGAAGGACTGCTTGAACCCAGGAATTTGAGATTGCTGTGAGCTAGGCTGACGCCACAGCACTAAAGCCCAGGCAGCAGAGTGAGACTCTGTCTCAAAAACAAAAAATTAAATAAAATAAAAGACTTATAAAGTATAATCAATGGAATTATCTCTAAAAGAAGGATTTGTCAATGAACAGGAATCTGAAAGAAGGAGATCAATGAAGTAAAAACTGGCAGTGCACATTCATGCCTCTCAGAAATGTCATTCAATATTAAGTTGGACAAAGTGACCTCTAAGGTCTCTCAAGATAAAGAATGTGAAAGATTCACTCAGTTTGACTGGTGAGAGTAAGACATTTGAGAAACTAAAACACAAAAAGATTTTGGGAGTCACATACATGGGCAGAACAATTTTACTATGGACAAATAAAATGTCTGTACCTCACATCTTTCCGAAGAAATTTGCCAAGCTATCCTTAAAAGATAATTGGGTCCTGGCAATCAATCACCAGAGAATTAGTAGAGATGGTATCTAAAGATATTGGCCCATTATGTTCTTGTAAACAAAATGCCCAAAAATATACTGGCTGTTATGAATCATCAGAGACTCAAATAAAAAATGTTACTTCTTTATCTTTTTATATGACTACAATACATCCTAATATGGACTAGTAATCTGTGTAATTAGATCCAACAAGAGCAAACAGAACTAAAGACATTCAAAGAAAGATAAATAACATGTAACATGAACTAAAAATATTGAGAATGAAGCAAAAGGCAGCAACCACTCCCCTCCATGAAACATTGATTCTTTGGCTTCTAGAATATCATGCTCTCAAATTTTATTCTACTTTTCTAACCACTCTTCAGTCTCTACATCCCCTCCTCCTAACCCCTAAAATGCTGGCATTTAGCAGAGCTTTCTCCTAGGCCCTCCTCATGAACTTCACATAACATCTCCAAATCCAAACTTACGATCTCTCCTCAAATTCACAGCTGCTCCAGTTATTCCCTATCTCACTAAATGACTCTAGTGGAAAGTCCCCAGTGGGAGGATCACTTGAGGTCAGGAGTTCAAGACCAGCCTGAGCCAGAGCAAGATCCTGTCTCTATTAAAAATAGAAAAATTAGCTAAAAATAAACATAAATAAAAATGTACAGGTGGTGTGCACCTGTAGTCCAGCTACTCAGGAGGCTGAGGCAGGAGGATCACTTGAGCCCAGAAATTTTGAGATTGCAGTGAGCTACACCACCACTGTACTCTACCCAGGGCAACAGAGCAAGACTCTGTCTCAAAAAGAAAAAAAGAGGTTTGTTTGTTCATATGCTTAGGTATAAAGTAAACACCACAAAAAAATGCTTTAATACTTACACACACACACACACACACACACACACACACACACACACACAGTGCTAGTACCCAGAAATGTAAGTCATAATTATCTAAGCAGAACTAATCAGAACCCTTTTCAAGTATATTCTTCTCTGTTTAAGTTAATTGCATGGTATTTAATGCATTTCTGTAATTAACTGAAGTACAGTTATCTAACTCTAGGGGACTAAGCCCTACTAGGTGAATGGAAGAAACAAACTCTACTTGATATTTTTAAAAATACAAAAATAAGATAACCAATCTAGCCACAGTGCATATGACAGTATATACTTTATGGGCTGGGCTACAGCTAACTATAGCCCAAAGTCATCCCAAAACTATATTCATAATAAATATAAATAAAAATGTAAGAATTAAAATTTACAAAAATAAAATATGAACTATTACAAGCTGTTATTAACCAAATTATCCATAATTTGTATACAGATATGAATCCTGTTAGGAGGGGTTATAGTATACTAAAACTAGTATTTGTTAAATGTGGAAGAGGAAGAGAGACCTAGCAGGAAATCTGTAATTATAGTACTCCAGTTATTTTATAGGCCTATTCCATGGAAAGAAAGAAATAAGGCCATCAGATTACTACATTTTTAACTAAGGTATGTTAGAAGGTAATTATAATGACCATGTTTTAGGGCACAATTTCTGAGACAGTGTGAATATACAAGTATAATACTTGAGAAAATATCTAAAATTAGATGAATTCTAGAAAAATATACTAATTTATATAGTTAAACAGACTTGTGTTAAAAGTACCCTAAGATGACTAGCATGAGACCACACAGCATGAGATTACCTGGTTCTAGGTCCTTTGCTTAGATCTTCAGCCAGAAGTTCCCCCTCATTTGAATATCTACATGATGTTATCTATAATGTATCATCGCATTTGCCTCTTATACAATATGTACATCTGACCACTCCTATTAGATCTATATTTATGTTTCTATCACCCATAGCCTATACTAGGTAACTTTTAACTAGCAGTAAAAAAATATTTTTTGGATGACTAAATGACAGCATGCTCACCCATGCATACTCTCTCTCCTATACACACAAAGGAGCTATGGATTTGGCTTTGCCACATACTCAATATGAATTATGTGAAAGATCTAACAAAAATTTAATGATATAATAGGAATCAAACCAAAAGCAGCTAGACTCTCATCTTTTCCTTTTGGCAGCCAAATCATATTTTATATATAATATTAAGTATATTTTGAGATGGTCATTGAAAACTTAGGAAGGCTAATGATTGCTTAGTATTTTACAGTACATACTAATAAAGAATGAGCAATTTTTGAATATCTGAAGAATCATAAAAATTTACATGTATTGCTGCCATTAAAATTTTTATCTAGAAAAATAACAGATCTGGAAATGAATCTTTTTCCTTCCTTCAAAGTAAAAGATTTTATAACTAGAAAATAATTTTTTTCAATGATGATCATTCACTTTTGTAGTATGGAAAATATGTTATTAATTTAAGTAATACATATATTTCCATGTGCAAAAAACTTGGTTTCACAGCATTTCAGGTTATCTGATTTTTCAACCATTAATATCTTTTTTTTTTTTTTAGGTTCAAACACATCTTTATTGATCCAAATAGGAACCATTATAATCACCACATTTTTGCCAATGAGAAATAAGTTTGTTTATTCCTATAGCATAAAAATCTGTGCTTTGGGATTTGACAAACTCTTGGAAAGCATTTTCTGCTTCCTGATGGTCGTGGAAGCATTTTCCCTACAAAAGTTGTCAAGATGCTTGAAGAAGTGGTAGTCGGTTGGTGAGAGGTCAGGTGAATATGGCAGATGAGGCAAAACTTCGTAGCCCAGTTTGTTCAGATTTTGAAGTGCTGGTTGTGTGATGTGCAGTCGGGCATGGTTGTAAAGTAGAGTTTGGCCCTTTCTATTGACCAACGCCAGCTGCAGGCATTGCAGTTTTTGGTGCACCTCATTGATTTGCTGAGCATAATTCTCAGATGTAATGGTTTTGCCAGGATTCAGAAAGCTATAGAGGATCAGACCAGCAACAGACCACCAAACAGTGACCAGGACCTTTTTTGGGTGCAAGTTTGGCTTTGGGAAGTGCTTTGGAGTTTCTTCTTGGTCCAACCACTGAGGTGGTTGTCATCAGCTGTCGTATAAAATGCACTTTTCGTCACACATCACAATCCAATCGAGAAATGGTTCATTGTTGTATACAAGAAGAGAAGACAACACTTGAAAACGATGATTTTTTTTTTGATTTGTGGTCAGCTCATGAGGCACCCACTTAGCAAGCCCTTTCACCTTTCCAATTTGCTTCAAATGCCGAATGACCATAGAATGTTCAACGTTGAGTTCTCTGGCAACTTCCCATGTAGTTGTAAGAGGATCAGCTTCAGTGATTGCTCTCAATTGCTCGTTGCCAACTTGAGATAGCGAACCACTGTGCTCCTTATCTTCAAGGCTCTCGTCTCCTTTGCAAAACTTCTCGAACCACCACTGCACTGTACATTCATTAGCAGTTCCTCGGCCAAATGCATTGCTGATGTTGTGAGTTTTCTCCACTGCTTCACAACCCATTTTGAGAAAATTGCTCGAATTTGCTTTTTGTCCAACATAATTTTCACAGTCTTCCGTGCTCAACTGTTGGTCACAGGAAACTCGCCCAAGCTGTCATCATCAACTCGGGGATCCGGGGCGCCTTGCTTCTCCATGGGGTCGGTGCACGGCAGCGCCTCTAAACTACTGCCGTCCTGAGAGATCAGCCCCTCCTTCTTCAGGTTCTGGTCTGTGTCTGGTTTAATAGATGGGAAGGAAAGTCATGGATCCTCAGGGGGGTGAGTTTACCGTTTTTTCCTCCAGCGCTGGGCAGGATAGAAGTACAGCTGTCCAGAGGCCAATCCTGGTGTCACTTTTCCATCCAGATATAACAGTTGCTCTGGGATACTCCAGTCTGTGAGTCCAGGAAAGGTAAGCGTACGCTGCGCTCAGCACAGAGGCAGGCACTGTAATTGTGGCACTGCTCCATGGCATCTTTGTAATATTGCTCCCCAAGGAGCTTCACTACATTCTCTACCACAGCCGCCATCTTCCCTGCTCCTCTCCCTCAGGCTGGGAGGCCCCTGAACCCCTCAATCTTTAATATCTTTTCTTAAGCAGCTGCACTATATGTACAATACAATGAATCATACTAAGTAGAGGTCAGGGTGCCTGCCTGTGAGGAACAAAAAACAAGAGTTATAGAAAAGTAAATAAGAAGTCTACATATGAAAAGGAAGAGAGAACAAATCAAATGCCAATAGTACAGAGAAGTAATTTTAAAGTTCAGAGGAAGCAGTAAAGTGTTTAATAGGCAGAAGTTGAATTGTGCATTAAAAGATGATCAGGACAGGGCATAGTAGCTCATGCCTATAATCCCAGCACTATGGGAGGCCGAGGCAGGAAGACTGCTTAAGGTCAGGAGTTCAAGACCAGTGAGACCCCATCTTTACAAAAAATTTTAAAAATAAACCAGGCATGGTGGTGCACACCTATAGCTGTAGCTACTCAGGAGACTGAGGCAGGAGGATTACTTGAGCTCACGATTTCAAGGTTGCAGTGAACTGTCAACATGCCGCTGCACTCCACTCTAGCCTGGGTGACAGAGTGAAACCCTATCTCTAAAAATAAAAATTAAAAAATTTTTTTTAAAAACATGATTAGGATTTAAGATAATAACACAGAGAACAAAATATACATGGTATATGAAGCAAACACTAAGATCACTCTGAGTGAAACAGAGACTGCATGCTGGAAAGTAGAATAAAGTAACTTTAGAATAATAGACTACGATTATAGAGAAACTTAGATTAAGAAATCAGGCAAACAATCATTAATTGAAGAAATCAGAGCAAAAGCTGGCTTGAAAAAGGAAGCATTTAGAGTAGAGTCATCTCATAGCAGTATACAGGATAGCTTTAATGATAAATACAGTGGAAGCTGGGAAACCTATTAGAAAGCAAACAATATAGGTTTCAGTCAGGGCTACATCAGTAGAAAAAGTTAGAAAGGAATAGATTTACTATTACTAATTATAGGCAAGACAGAGAGCCTGACAACAATCTCAAAGATTGTGTCTGTAAGTATCCCTAACAGATAGAAAGAAATAAAACACAGGGTTTTTGAGTCAGCCATGTCTGGGTGAAACCTGTGCTGTGTGAGTTATTTAACTTCTCTGAGCCTTAGTCTCCTCAGTTACAAAAAGATATTTACCTTTGTCTGGGTTTTAACAAGATTAAATAAGAAAATGCATAGAAAGCCTCCAGAACACAACAGGCACTCAATTTAAAGTATGACTTTTCACTTTTCTCCCTTGGCTCCCTCCTTTCATTATCCCTTAACAATTCTATTCGAGAATTGAACAGTGCAGCAGGTAATACAGCTGTCATTTTAGAACTGGTAAAACTGAATTAATGAGAAATTAAGTGACTTATTCAATGATATATAACTAGTTATCCTCACTGCTGGCACTAGGAGATATACTGACCATAAAACATATAAAAAGTAGTAGAAATTGTATATATAGAAACTTCTATAAAGATATATCTTTTAATAATATAAGAACTGATTCATAAATTCAAAAATATTTAAATTTGACTGTATGCCTAACAATATAAAAGGGCAATCCATTTTAAAACACATTTTTAAATTTTTTTTCTTTTTATTTCTTTGTACGCAAATCAGTAGCATAAAAAACTTTTTTTTTATTTTTTTTATTTCAGCATATTATGGGGGTACAAATGTTTAGGTTCCGTATATTGCCCTTGCCCCATCCGGGTCAGAGCTTCAAGCATGTCCATCCCCCAGACGGTACGCACTAAAACATGTTTTTTAACATATATACCAAATTCCACTGGAAGCTGAATTTCCAAACGAAGACCTCTCCATTAAAGAAGGAAAATTAAGGGTATACATTTCCTCTTTTAAATTAGATTGAATACAGGGGAACTTCAGATACAGCAATAAACTTACTCACCTTCCATGGGCATGGAAATCTAGCCGTAAAAACTGGTCCTCATGTGAGACTGCTCTTTTGGCACGCTGGTGTTTTTGGTGTAATGAATCCACATTGTAAGATAGTCCTTCATAATGCCTAATGTATTTATTTAAAGGATTCCCATATTGACCTATAAAAAGTAGAAAACAGTTTGAATTAGTATCATCTTGAAGGTTCTAACATGATTCCATGATTATTCAAATAACTATGAATATTTATGAAACAACTATCCACCTAATACCAGTACTAATAATATGAATACCCTCACTAACATTATCTTAATGTATATTTTTTAAATCTTACGGTAATGGTAATTTCAATCATATGCAAAAGTTTAGATGATAGCTGTGGGTTTGTTTTAGATGACCTTTATCAGGCTGAGGAAATTTCCTTCTGTTCATACTTTGCTGGTTAAAACTATCAGGAAGAGATGCTGGTTTGTCACCTGCTCTTACTGTATCTATTAAGATGATCACATAGTTTTTTCTTTTTAGTTTAATAATATGGTGAATTAAATTGATTAATTTTTGAATGTTAAAACCACCTTGCATTCCTGAGATAAACCCCACTTGGTCATATTGTTGGATTCAATTTGCTGTAATTTTGTTTATAATTTTTGTTATGTATGTTCATGAGAGATACTCGTTTGGAGTTTTCTTTTCTCATAATTACCTTTGCCAAGTTTCGGTGGCAGGGCAAAAAATGTATTGAGAAGTATTACCTCTTCTTCAATTTTCTGGACCAATTTATGTATAATTAGTATTATTTCTTTCTTCAGTGTTTAGGAGAATTCATCAGTGAAGCCATCTTGGCCTGGAGTTTTCTTTATGGAAAGATTTTTAAATGCAATTTCCATTTCATAAATAGATAAAGAGCTATTCAGGTTTTCTATTTCTTATTGAGTGAACATTGGTAGGAATTTGTCCATTTCACCCAAGTTGTTGAATTTATGGAAATAAAGTTGTTCATAATATTCCCTTATGTTTTTTATATTTTTTGAATCTCTAGTGATGTCATCTCTCTCATTCCTGATAAAGCTAACCTACATCTTATGTTCCTGATCAGGATAAAGATTTATCAATTTTACTGATATTCTCAAAGAGAATAATTTCCTCTGATTTTTTTTTTTTTTTTTTTTTTTGAGACAGAGTCTCACTCTGTTGCCCAGGCTAGAGTGAGTGCTGTGGCATCAGCCTAGCTCACAGCAACCTCAAACTCCTGGGCTCAAGCAATCCTTCTGCCTCAGCCTTCCTAGTGGCTGGGACTACAGGCATGCACCACCATGCCCGGCTAATTTTTTCTATATATTTTCAGTTGG
>CAUYRT010056478.1:0-19352 GCA_963574885.1 Lepilemur ruficaudatus
AGTTAGATAGGAAGAATAAGTTCTAGTGTTTGATAGCCCAGTAAGGTGACTGGAGTTAACAACAATATACTGTTATCTTTAAAAATGGCTAGAAGAGTTGAAATGTTCCTCAACACAAAGAAGTGATAAATGTTTGAGGTGATGTATCTTCTAAATACCCTGGCTTGATCATTACACATTCTATGCATGTATCAAAATATGACACGTACCCCATAAATATGCACAAATACATAGCGATAAAAAAATTAATTCAAAAAATTAATGCACTCTGCCTGGGAGGCCGAGGCAGGAGGATCGCTCAAGGTCAGGAGTTCGAAACCAGCCTGAGCAAGAGCAAGACCCCGTCTCTACTGAAAAATAGAAAAGAAATTAATTGGACAACTAAAAATACATATAGAAAAAATTAGCCGGGCATAGTGGCGCATGCCTGTAGTCCCAGCTACTAGAGAGGCTGAGGCAGGAGGATCGCCCGAACCCAGGAGTTCGAGGTTACTGTGAGCTAGGCTGACACCACAGCACTCTAGCCCGGGCAACAGAGTGAGACTCTGTCTCAAAAAAAAAAAAAAAAACAAAAACAAAAAAGCAGTCCCTTACTGGTGAAGTACTTCCTGAGCTCAAGGACAAAACATCAACTTAAGCAATCCAGAAAAAGAGTACTGGTCGTCCAGGCTTTCTTGTTGTACAACTAAAAGACTAGCAGCTGGTGTTTATCTCTTCCCTTCAAGGCTCAGGAGTTAGAAATTTTATAGATAAGAGCAATTCTGATCATAAACCTGACTTCATTTGTGCAATATGGCAGAATTAGCCTGTCCCTTTCTGCCTTAAATCCTGATGCTCACTTCTCTTCCTTACTAATAAATGTATTTTGTGGCATTTTTTCGAGAATAGGACAATTCCATCTGCATTAAAAACTTGTTCAGGAAGATACCCTTTCTCTTCAAAGATTTTTTTAGTGGGATCTGTGAACTTGTCTGCTGCCTCTTGTTTGGCAAAAGCTGTTTCTTCTGTTATATTGAAATTTTGTAAGCCAAACTTCTTTCTAAAATTATCAAACCATCCTTTGCTGGCATTGAATTCTCCACCTTCCTTTTGCTTTAAGTTGACATATAATGCCATTGCTTTTTCTCAACTATATTAGAGTCCATATATGCCTTTTTTATAGCAATCCTACACTCACATAAAAGTTGCATTTTCAATAAGAGATAAAAAGGCATTTTTCAAAGAGTGTAACATTTTTGTGTTTGCTGGCATGGCTGCAGTGACAGCTTCATGAATTTCCCTTTCTTTTTTTACAATGATCTTTATGCTGTATTCATTTATCTTTAAATGCTGGGCAACCACAGCTGCAGATCTCAATCTATGGTACATATTCAGCAATTCAACTTTTTCTTGTAATGTTATGACTTTTCTCTGCTTTTTGAGGGCATTTCCAGCATCACTAGTGGGACTTCATATGGGTCCCATGGTGTTATTCAAAGTTTACAGTATTGCACTAAACATGATGAAAAATATGCAAGAACCACTAGAGATCACTTTTTACTGTGCTACTCAATTTACTAGAGAAATGAACTGTTCATGCAGAGATGATTAGCATCACACGGTGTTTTAAGCAAATACTGACAACACTTGAGCTCACTGCAATAGCAACAGGATGTGGCTACAAAATTATTACAGTAGTACAGTATGTCCTACAGTCAATTTTATATAGTTATGATTTAATAATTCATCTTTACATTTGTTTTCATCTCTCAACTGCAAATGGCGCCATGTACAGTTTGTGTTTGTGTGCATACGTTTTTATAAACTTTTAACCTTTTATAATAGATTTGTGTATATTTTATGGTAGTAAATAATAAAATACACTAGTATCTACACATATTTTATGTATTCATGACATAATGTAACTTTTTCTTAATTCTCTGTGATATTTCTTGGCTATGAGATTCATCTGTGAGTTTTTTCCAATTGTCACAAATCTCCAAAAACTTTTCCAACATACTTATTGGAAAAAAATCCACATATAAGTGGACCTGTGCAGTTCAAACCCATGTTGTTCAAGGTTCAATTGTATTTCTTACATAAGAGATTTGCTAGTGACAAATTCTTTCAGTTTTTGTTTATCTGACACTGTCTTAATTTCTCCTTCATTTTTAAATAATAGTTTTGCTGGATGTAGAATCCCTGGCTAACAGTCTGTTTCATTCAGCACTTTAAATATGTCACCCCACTTCCTCTGCATCCGTGGTTTCTCATGAGAAATCAGCTGTTAATCTATTAAAAATCACTTGTACATAATGAGATGCTTCTCTTTTGCTGCATTCAAGATTTTCTTTTTGTTTTGCCTACGAGCAGTTTGATTATGCTCTTTCTAGGTGTGGATCTTTTTTACTTTATTCTACATGATGTTATTGAGATTCTTGGATGTATAGATTAGTGTTTTTTACCAAATTTGGGGAGTTTTTGGTCTTCATTTCTTCATTCTTTCTGCTCCTTTCTCCTATCTTGCTGGGACTACCATTATGGGTATTTTAATTAGATTAATGATGTTCAGAAGGTCTCTAAAGCTCTATCCACTCTTTTTTCATTCTTTTCTCTTTCTTTTTCTCACGGGGTAGTCTCAGTTAATATATCTTCAAGTTTTCTGATTCTTTATTCTATCTGCCCAAGTCTGATTTTAAACCCTGCTAGTGAATTATTTTATACAGTTATTTTTTTCAACTCCAGCATTTCTGTTTGGTTCTTTTTTATATGTAATTTTTATCTCTTTATTTGTGAAGACGGTATTCTCATACTTTCCTTTAGTTCTTTGAACGTATTTTTAAAACCTAACTTAAAATCTTGGCTTAACACATTAACTGCCATGTGAGTTGTATTTAACTCAAGCTAGTTTTGAGCCTGGGGCCTCGTGAAGCATATGTAATTCACATGTCTCTTTACCTTGATCCAAGTGAACTATTTTTCAAGTTGCATGTAGCTCACACACAGAAAACAATAAAAAATAACAAGTTTTTCATTAAATTAGAAAGGATTGTTTTATTTTGAAGTTTTTATTCTATTTGGTAATAAAACACCATGGCCCCAGGGAAATTTTTTTTCCCCTAGTGTGGCGGTCAATGTATTAATAAATCCAATATCTAGTCTTCTTCTGGGACAGTTTCTGTTGATTACTTTTTTTTATTTGTATGGACTGTAGTTTCTTATTTCATTGCATGTCTTATTGTTTTCTTCAAAACTGGACATTTTAAATTCCATAATGTGGCAATTCTGGATATCTGACTCAACACTCTCCCTAGGGTTTTATTTTGTTGCTTTATGTTATTATTTGTTTAGTGACCTTTTATGAACTAATTCTGCTAAGCTTGTTTTCTTTGTCACATGTGGCCACTGAGGTCTTTGATCAGTTAACTTACTGGTGAGCTAATTACTGCACAGAGATTTTCTTAAGCATCTGGAACTAATAAGTCTCCTACTCTTGGCTGAAAGGCTTTGTGTATGCTGGGGCATGGATTCTTTACTCAGCCAGACAATTGACAACTCTTCCTTAGCCTTCATTTCCTGCCTACACAGAGCCCCAGGGTCAGCAAGAGGTGAGAGTGTAGGGCCTTCTCAAGTCTTTATTGATCATGTGCAAAGCCCTCAGCATGCACATAACCTATAGCCTTATAACAACATGTGGCCTTACAGAGTTCCAAGAACATGTCAGGGGTTTTCAAAACCCCTATGGACATGTCATCTCCTACCTTTTCCTTTTAAGCATTTGGTTAGCCTATTGTTTGCCCCAACTCTTCTCCCTGCCTCAGGCAGCTTCAAAATTAAATGGTCTCTTCTAAATACTTTCATAAATGCCCTTGGAGAAAAATTTTCTTACTAGATGAGTTTTTAGTCAGAACAAATAAAATAAAACTTGCAAGTGAGTGTTCCAGGGAACCACCAGACAAGTTAAATAACAACAGCTCTCTAAGAATGAAGTTTTGGAGGAAATCTAGTGCCCTTTTGTTCCTTCTGGTGGCTGTCAGGATGCTGGTGCTTACTCTGTGGGCTACTATCTTTTTATTTCCAGTTATGAATTTGTTTATTTAATGTCCTTGACTTCAGCACAAGTGGCTTCTAAGTTCATAAATTTCCAAAATGCAGAACCATATTAAGTTTCACATCAGAACCAAAAATTCCAGGAAGGTACCCCTTATCCTGTATTGCTTAGAAATAAATATTTTGTTCAGTTCCATGGATTCCATCAGCTGTTAACGTGTACTTAATGCTCTGGTTGGTTTGTCTTTGCCCTGGCTCCTCTGGATAAAGTGAGTAAAGTTTTACTTGTAGTAGTTCTCTAGTGCTGCTGTTACAAAGTACCACAAACTGGGTGGGTGGTTTAAAAAACAGAAATGTATTGTTTCACACTTCTGGAGGCTAGAAGTCCAAAATCAAGCTATTGGCAGAGTTTGTTCCTTCTGAGTGCTGTGAAGGAAAATCTTCTCCATGCCTCTCCCCTAGCTTCTGATGGGCTGGCTTGCTAACAGTCTTTTTTTCCTCTTCTTCATTTGTTTTGTAAGTGTTTTGTTGAAGCATAGAACACATACAGAAAAATGTGTAAGTTAAATGTTTATATCTCGATGAATTTTCACAATGCATCCAAGTAACTAACACTAGAAATCCTAAATCTGTTTAATATAGCTTCTGTGTCAACATCTATTCTTAGGTCTGACAAATCTGTTTGAAACCCTATCATACCCCATCAACTTTTGCCTGATTGTGTCCATGTTTTCCAGTTTTCTTATTGCATTTATGGAGAAGAGAATATTTGTAAGTTTTTACTCTACCATTTTCATTGACATCACTCCAAATATTTTCTTTTCCTAACAAAATTCAAAATTCCTCAATTTGATTCAAATCTCTCCTTGTGTATCCTAGCCAAACCCACTTCCACCTCCACACCCTCTTTCAATTACACAAACTCCCCATTTCAACTAAGTTGATTTCCTTCCTATTGCCTAAATATATGATGCTCATTCCTACCTGTGGGCCTTTCTATACTGTTACCCTCATTTGGACTTTCCCTTTCATCTGCCATCAAAATCCCATCTATCCACTGGGTCTTGCTCCTAACCTCCTTCAGTCTCCCCAAGCACTCCAACCCATGAAGGTTTCTTCCTTCTCTCTTCTGATGGCACCTAAAGTCTCTTACATTCATTGTATCAGCTGATTTTCTTGTACTCTATTTTCATGAATCATATCTTCCTTCATAAATAAGGCTTTAAACTACTTGAGAATTAGTTCATATTTAAATTTAAATACTTGAAAATTAGTCCATATTTAAATTAAGATGATTCCAGAGCAGACGTTCAATAAATTTTAACTTAATTCAATCAGACAGAATTAGACATGGTTCCTTCGGAATTGGTTCATAGCTCCCTTCACACTTTCACTCTTCCACTTGCACTTTGTTTTTCTTCTGGGGCACCAGTAGAATGTATTGACATTTTTTTCTCTGCAACAGCAATAGGGAAGATATTAAAGGAGTAGAATTGTCCTGATTGGTCTTTTTTAAGATGAACTTCAGGATATAGTACCAGTAGACAGAACCTTGAAAAATATACAGATAATAGTGAATCTCCCTCAATTTTCTAACCAGATAAATATGGGAAATGGACAAGCATTTTCTTAAGTTGATTTTACCAAACTGGTATATTAACCTAGTTGATTTTTTCTTCATATTTTAATTATGTGTGTCCAGGGATTTACTAATGATACAGTAAATTCAAACCAATTCTCTTACCCATCCATTCTAATAATAAGGAATGTGTGCGTGTGTGTTTGTATCATTAATGTTCTGTTGAGCACCTGTGCATAGCAATTAAATAACAGATAATGAAGAATCATTATCAATAGCATCATTAATAACAATGAGAAGAAATTCTCATCACTGAGATTCCCTGAGTCTATCACATTCAAACCTCAAGAAGTGTTTGACATGGAAAAAAGAACAACTATTATAAGGCAATAATAGAGTGAGCCCTAGTATTATAAGTCACAATAACAGAATATTATATAGATAACAATTATAATTATTATTATATGCACATTGTACAAATAAATAATTAATTAAATCCTGGCTGCCAGTGAACCAAGAAAACAGGCTCTCACGGTGAGTAAAAGAAATAAAAAATAATGGACACTTAGGGCCACATATCAACAGTCTCAAGAAATAAAATAGTGCTCTATAATAAACTTTTATTCAAGTTGTTCTTCCTAAGAGGTAGCAAGAGCAATTCTCTCAAGTTCCTTTTTATTCGATTTTTAAAACATCAAGTGGTTCAGATGAAATAAAGACAACAGTGATCTTCATCCTTCAAGACCATATTTTCCTAGCTTTAGTGATGGCTTAAACAAAACTTATTTTTGCCCTGAATTATCAAATAATTCACAAGAGTATGTTTTTCTGTTTAATACATTGAAGCACCAAGACATCTTCCATTTTGCCTTGTAGTAGCTTCTTCCAGCCTGACTTGGTTCTCCTCTCTGACCTCATGCACAACCCTTCATCCTGACTCTGATTCCAGATATGCTAGTTTTCATACTCCTGCCTCAGGGCCTTGTACTTAGTGGCGCCTCTGCCTTCAAGGTACCTCCCTCAAGTTCTGACCCGGTGCGCTCACTCCCTGCCCTGGGTCTCTATTCCAGTGTCATTCTATCAGGAAGGCCTCCTCTGACTACTTATTTAAAAGAGCAACCACTCCACTTCCTATTCCACTTCCCTCATTTACTTTTTTCCTTTATAGTCACTATTAACTGAAACACAATATATCGTAAATACGTATCTGTTTATTGTACACTCTCACGGCTAGAATGTAAGCTATACAAGATTAGGGATTTGGGTCTCTTTTGTTCGTTGCTTCATCCCCAACATTTATCTAGTGACTGAGTAGGTCCCTAAAAGATAAAGGAGTGAACAAACCATATACCACAAAATACCTGTAGATCTCGTACAGGAAGACATACCCAGTGGTACCCCGGATAAACTAACATGCCTCTGGAGCTAGGCAGGGGAAGTAAAAATGAAACTAAAACAATAGTTTTAGTCGTGAATGGCAAGGCTGGTTGATGAGGGCATGACAGGACACTTCTAGACAGAGCTGACAGGAAAGGACACAGCACTCCCATTCTCATACACAATTTTAAGAAGCTATCTTCAAAGCCAGAACAGCAAGGTAGAACTATGGTGGTCCACAGACCTATTGGACAAGACATGGGCCCTAAAGCTGAGAGCGGGTGTTTTTGTTTTTTTAAGGTCACCTGAGGGACAACAGCATGGCTTTAGATGCATTTTTACTAAACTGGAAACAATCATTTTGAGAATGCTGTGAGTATTGAAAGGCTGCTCCATCTGTGGAATTAAAATTTTAAAAATAAATAAATAAATACTCCCCCACTGGCCTGGTACTGAGGAAAACTAACTGTCCATTTAGAAGTCTAAGCTCTCCTTTGAGTAAAGTAAAACAAAAACTTTTCATTCAAAAATATGAGAAAGTTTTCATTAATAGAGGTTTCCTAAGAGAGTATGAAAGGATATAAATGAATAAGAAGAAAACGTAACCCAAATATATACAGTAGAATGTGAGAAACAAAGGTGAACAAAGAAATTGGTAAAGAAGTGAGAAACAAAGGAGAAATTGAGGGTAAAAATCAATATTGATTAATGCAAGAAGTTTCTTTTTTAGTGATATATAGTAGTTGTATTATACATATGTTTGCAGCATGTGATATTTTGATACACGTATACAATGTGTAATGATCAAATCACAATAATTAGGAAATCCATCACCTCAAACACTTATCTTTTCTTTGTATTAGGAACATTACAAGTCTTCTAGCTATTTTGAAATATGCATAAATTATTGTTAACTATAATTTCCTTACTGTACTATCGAATACTAGACTTATTCCTTCTACCTCACTGTATTTTTGTACCCTTCTACCAACTTCTCATCATCCCCCCTCCCCTCTTCCCTTTCCAGTCACTTGTAACCACCATTCTACTCTCTACCTCAATGAGATCCACTTTTTTAGTTCCCACCCATCAGTGAAAACATGCAATATTTATCTGTCTTTGCCTGTTTATTTCACTTAACATAATGACCTCCAGTTCCACCTACGTTGCTGCAAATGACAGGATTTCATTCATTTTATGGAAGAATAATATTCAATTGTGTATATATACCACATTTTCTTTATTCATCTGTTGCTGGCCACTTAGGTTGATTCCATATCTTGGCTATTGTGAATAGTGCTGCAATAAACATGGGAGTGCAGATAGTTCTTGGAGACACTGACTTCCTTTCTTTTAGATATATACCTAGCAGTGGGATTACTAAATCATATGATAGGTCTATTTTCAGTTTTTTGAGGAACCTAGGGAGTTTCTTTTTAAATAAAGTAAAACTAAACTAGATATGAATAACATCAAAGAATGCAGGGAAGATATTGGAATTAAAGCATTCTAAAGTCCTGTAGTTTTCAAAGGAAAGATAGAGATATTTGGTTAATTTTAAGCTTTATTAAGTGTGTGTGAGAATTTTTTCATCAAAAGAATAGAAATAGCACATATAACTCCCAAACAGCAAACAAACTAAATTTGATTAACACAATGTAAGGGATAAAAAGATTAAAAAATAGATATTAATAAATAAAAAACATTATAAATAGAGAACACAGAATAAAATGGTAGAATAAATCTAAATCATGTCAATATTTGCAAAAAAAGTAAATGGAATAAACTCACCAGTTCAAAGAAACACTGAAATTAGATTATTTTTCTACCTATGGACAAGAATGAAGAGATTATTGATAAGAAAGGGCACATGGGAACTTTCTGAAGTGAAGGAAATTTTCTATCTTCATCTGAGTGGTGGTTACATGGGTATATCCATATATAAAATTCAAGGAGATTTATATCTGAAATTTATACATTTCCCTTGTAAATTTTAAAAATAAGCAATATTACTATATGTAACTATATGTAACATTGTGTACCTATTTATAAATATACACACACATGCATATATATACTAGGTGTATATATACACACATTTTTATATATTTTAAAAGTTTGAAAGAGATTATTAATAAACCAATATAAAATGGACCATGAGTTGTCTGTTTCCTGCAAAATATCCTGAAAAATACATACCAAAAACACTTAAAAATGCTAAATAAAATATTGAACATTAAACACATTTTAGATTAGTTAAATATGTATTAATTTCAACATAGCTGATTTCTCTAAATATTTTAGAGATAATACATTTTTCCGGATCTCTCTTACACAAGTTTTCTACCTTCTAGCAGCCATAATTTGAAGAGATATGTACAAAATTAACCACCATGAAATGGTACAAAGTGGTAAGTGAAATTCAGAAAATATGTCAGGGGAGATCTTGCTTTTGGCAGTGGGGATTAAGGCAGGCTTCCCAGGAGGAGGTGGTTTTAGAATCAAGCCATGAAGAATGGCTGAGATCATCATATGAGGCAGGTGAAGTGTAGAGCAGCCATATGGGGCAGGTAAGGTGAAGACATGCCAAGCAGAGAATCCTATGTGAGAAAGATTGTAGGTGAGAATGACAAGAGGACCAACAGGGTTGGGTATGGAGAAAGCAATAAATACTGTTCTAAGCAGAGGGCACTCCAAAAATGAAAGGACACAGGTGAGACATGTTAAGAGAGCTGCCAGGATGGAGAATAAGAAGGAGGAAGGGGAATGGAGAACCCCAGAAGGTTTCTGACCAGGGGAGACATGTAGAGTCTGTATCAGGGTAATGTGGCTAGGGATGGGGGTGGGGAGGCTCTCATGGCAAGTGGCCCACTGCTGAACTCATACCTGGGAGCCTTGGCTGAGTGGGCAGAGCCATCAGATAAAGCCAATTTTTTCTGTTCAACTCACTTGATAGTGCGGAAGAACAGAAAAGAAAACAGGTACCCAGTTCTTATAAACATACTCTTAAGTGCATAACTGAGCATGTATGAAAGTAGCAGAAATTCTCTGAGTCCAGAGATAAAGCAAGAGTCCAGCAAGATAAGCAAGCACTACAAGATACCAGATATCAACCTCAAGAGTGAGATTAGCCCTGATGTCAGACACCAGTCTCGAAGTGAAAGCCTTATTTTTAGGAACTTCACATTCAGGTGGCAGAAGGTGAAACCTCGGGCCTACCACCAGGTATAGAACTGAAGTGGGGCCCCTTTTATGAAGCTAGATCCCCAAAATGCCACACCAATTAGAAAAGGGTTAACTAATTTTTAAAATCTGCCCTATAGAGGCATGCAGCTGGGAATTTGTGACCATGGACATCCCTTGCACTTTTTGGATGGTCAAAAGAATCAGAAATTGAGAACTTAAATTAGATGGAAGGTGAGAGTACTCCTAGGTCCCTGGCAGAAGCACCTGTCAAACCAGCTTCAAGGAATTGAACCCTCCAGGTTCTAATTAACAAGAACTCACAATTAATTCCACAAAACTTACATGGTTAAAAAGGTGCCATGGACAAGAGTCAAAAGAAACAACAATCAACAGAAACATACCCAAAAAGACTTAGATATTAGAATTTTCAAATATAGAATATATTGAATGTTTAATATGCTCAAAGAAATAAAAGAATTCAATCACATGATACATTGTTCCAGGTTAAGATGGCAGATTGAATACACACATCTAACTTTGCTTCCATCCAAAACCTAAATCATACTGCAGAAACCTTAAAAAACCTAAGGAACTCTGACTCAGGCAGGGCAAAGGCAGTATATGTAACCTAAACATTTGTACCCCCATAATATGCTGAAAAAAAAATCTAAGGAACTAGTAGCACCACCTACTTCTGGAACTAGAGGCTGAAAGTTGGGGAGAGAAGGGGAGGCTATAAGGAGAAAGACTGTGAAACTTGTTTGATAATCATTTAGGTCCTAGATCCCTCCACTTCCTCCCCATACCACTGGGAAATGCTCTTTTTTGACCCTGCCAAAGGTCCCCAGGTTTATTCTCTGTGTAAAACAAAAGGTCTCTGGACTGAGGTTTGCCATGCACAGTTGAGAGCCTGAGTACTGTCCCATGTGGTAGATTATTTACCACATGATATAATGCTAAGCCCCTTAACCTCCTTCCCAGCACCACCACCCCCAGGAAAATTGCAGCCAGATCTTTATCTGATAGGAGATTAGTAGATGATCCTTTGGGAACATGATCTACCTAGAGAAAAGACCTAAAGAAAATTATGTCAGGGGTTCCACAGCAAAGCACCCACAAAGCACCACTTCAGTAAAGCCTAATGCCAATAAATTTCCCATTCCCCACCTGCTCAGAGTTTCTAATTCATTTTCAGTCTGTCATTATAAATCATGAACAAGCAACCAAGGATTACCAGATATCAAAGGAAAACTTTAAAATAAAGAAAGAGATTTAAAAACAAAATACCTATATAGGTATATAGACCTATATAATTTTAAGGGAATATAGACTTAAATAAATTTAAAGTTTAAAATCCATCATCAATATCCTCAAAGAGATAAGAGAATCTATTGAACCCATGAAATGAAAGGATGCTCTAACAAGAAATCAAAAGTTCTGTCAGAAGAATTTGTAAAACTTCATGTATTGGAGGAACAAACGTTAACACCTATTTAGACTAGCCT
The DNA here is from genome assembly GCA_963574885.1 of Lepilemur ruficaudatus. Lineage (NCBI taxonomy): Eukaryota > Metazoa > Chordata > Mammalia > Primates > Lepilemuridae > Lepilemur > Lepilemur ruficaudatus. The sequence goes on from CAUYRT010056478.1 coordinate 11,677, forward strand.
TACGTTGTAATTTTTCCTTGAGGAATTTTTAAATTTTATAGATTCTCAAAACTCAAGAGCCTTGTCTCCATGCCATGGATGTGAAATCTGAAGAAGATCAGAAAAAATGATAGAGAAACCAATGTCCCAACTTGCCTTTGATAGTTCCCAATATATTATATGGACACCCCATGGATGTGGCAACCTAGTGCTAACAGTAATTATTAAGACAAGGCCCATCCAAAAACATGGCCCCTGTCCCTCTGAAGACTGAAGCTCTCTTCCCCTTTATATGACTTTGTAATTACAGGATTGACTCTTTCATAATGGTACCCTTTCTAAATTAACTAAATGATGAAAATCACAATCTCAAAGTATTAAACCCCCAGGAAAGATTCACAAACTCAAAATATGTTGTCTCAAAAGAACTAATATTAACCTTGGAAAAACATATGTTGCAGCTTGTCTTTAGACTATATACAAGTAGAAGTCAAGTGCACTGAAAACTGACAGTATCACTGTTCTGTCAGCACATACTGCAAACTGTGTGCCCATTATAAAGGCTAACATGTCCTAGAAACATCTTCTGTCCAAATTGTCTTCCTTGGTACAACAATGAAGAAAAGAAGAAGACAGGGAGAGAAAAGTGAAGGGGGAGGAGAAAATTTTATTAATAGAAAAGCTTTGACGTTCTCATTCATTTTCTTAATCAGAAGTACTGACTTCAAGTTTGCTCAAAATAACCATGGTCAGTAGATACAGAAGAACTTACTCTTCCCAGTTTACAGATGGGAAAGCTGAGATTCAGAGACTTGATGACTTTGTCAAAATCACACAACTAATATGCTAGAAAGCTAAAACACACCAGCAATTCTTCTGATTCTAGATACTGCATTCCAACTATATCACCTTAAGAAACATTTTGTTTTTTAAGTTAAAACAAAATGAGAATTTGAAAGACCTAGCTAATGTTAAAAGCCATGGGTGAGACTGTTCAAAGTTCTTCCCTGCAATGCTAATAGCATCATTGAATTCTGGGTGCTTAGGCAAATCAACAGAGAGTTCCATGTAATCAGTTTCTCCCTTCAGCAACTACTGTAAAAACATTAGCTAACATCTTTTCTTAAACATAAATGTCACTGTGCAAAAAGAGGATATATCACATAGTATTTGTTAATTATATTCTTTAATTAGACGTTTATAATCCTATTTTAGTGTATCAGGAACAATTTTGGAATTTGGTTGTTTGCTCTGCTTGAACATAAAAGGCTTTTAGATTTTTCTCTTTTCATTCCCCTATCATAGAGGGCCTGCTCACCCTCCCTTGGGGGTAGGGGGGAACCATTCTGAAAGGAGATTCTTAGTGTAACTAATATCCTAGGATGTGTATTGCACCTTGGGGAAAAAGAGGAAATTTTTCTTGGGAAAGCTCAACAAATTTGCTCCTCACTGTGTCCATGCTGAGCTGCTTACATAATTCTTTCTGGTTCAGCATCTATTAGAAAGACACAACCTTATTCCTACATGTAACTCCACCAAGGCCCATTCAAACAATAGAAAAAGTGATTAGCTATCACCCTTTGAAGAGGCTGTGCAGTGGAACACACATGAAAAGAGTTCATCTTGTGACCTCCTTCAGTCAGTCAACTTGAAAGGCAATCATTATAATTATCAGTCACTGCAGCGGGTACTGGGATCATTCTGAGCAATTTCCAAAGTCAACACTTAAAGTCCTCTGTAATGGCACAAATTGGTGTTTCTCCTTAGGCATGGTGCACTGTCATTACCGTTTTTACCTCTTGGCCAACTCTGGAACTTTTCTGGTAGCAGGCCTGGCCAGTCATAATCCATTTCTTTCCCCTCCACCATCAGTGATTGGTCCAGGATATGGGCATGTGACATCAGCATGATCCTGACTATATAGACAATCTCAAGATGATGAACTCTTTCCATTTAAATTGTTAAATGGGACCATTGCAACCTGGAGTTCTAATGGCCATCTCTCTTGGCCATGCAAGGTAAAGTTATCTTCAGAAGGGGAAAGTGAGCCAACACACACGTATTGGTCTGCTTAGGCTGCTACAAGAAAAATACCAAAAACTAGGTGGCTGAAATAACAGAAATTTATGTCCCATATTCTGGAGGCTGGTAAGGTGCCAGCAAGTGAGGTTTCATTCTGAGGCCTCTTGTCTTAGCTTGTAGGCATCTGCTTTCTCTGTGTGTGTTCATGTGATCTCTTTGTGACAAAACAACTCTCTGGCATCTCTTCTTATAAGGACACTAATCCAATTGGATCAGGGCCCCACCCTTATGACATCATTTAATCTTAATTACTTCCTTAGAGGCCCTATCTCCAAATATAGCCACACTGGGGGTTAGGGTTTCAACATATGAATTTGGAGGGGTGGGGGACACAAACATTCAGTCTATAACACATAACATCAGATCCCAGCAGAGATGAGAGAGAGTTGTACAACTAGGCTTCACGTCCATGGTTCCAGCCTCCATGGCCAAATTTCTCCCAGCTAATCTTTTATGTCTGTGTGCTACCCTGGTGTTTTTCCCAGCCATATGAGCGGAACCATTCATTTCACACTCAAGCTATTTTTGGTTGGGTTTCAGTTGGTGGCAATTTAAAAATTTCTGATTAATGCATTGGATATACGGACAATCAGAATAGAAACTCCAAATAAGGACTATGAAGACGCTGGCTTCGTTAAATGAACACGAACTTGCACCAGAAAGTGAGTGTGCCTGGCCAGGAAAACCATCACCCGAGACCCATCCTCATACTTGGTAGCACTCCCTATTGAAGTTAGGACTCTTGGCACCACTATCCCTATCAGAAATGGAAAAACTGAACTTCTCTAGCTTCTTCTTCTTCTTCCAAAGCAACCATTGAAGGAGTTTGGATTTAAGAGTCAGAAACATCCAAGTTCAAATCCTGGACCTACTTCTTACTGTGCGATACTGGTAGGTTACTCAACATCTCTGAACTTCACCTGCCTCACTTGAGCAATGCAAATAATAGCACCTACCTCACCAGTATGGTGTGAGAATAAATGAGAGAATGTATGTGAAGAGCCCACCCCTGTGGCCAGCACATAGGAATCACTCAAGAGAGGCTGGTTCGTCCTTGTACAGACACACAGATTCCACCAAATCTGATGCCCATCCTTCATGACTGGACAGGAGCTGCAGCAGTTCTATTTGCCATGCCTGCACCTCCAAATACCTCTGTGGGAAATTTCATGCCTCCAAAGATTCATAGCGTTCATGAGAGGAGGCCCGGCAGGCCTCGGAACAATAGCCTTTTCATGACCCTGCTGGAGAATGCTGGGGCTCCACCCAGAACCTTTCACCCCAGTCCCTGTAAGCCAAGTGTAAATTCAATTACTGTGAAATTAACTAAGCATTAAACAAAAAATCCCAACCTGGAAGTCGTCACTGCTAATTAACTGGTTCCCACTCACTGCTGCTGCCTTTCAGCGGTCAGCTGACAAGGAGAGCTGTCAAGAACTTACCCGCGGGCTGGGCTTGAGCTGCTGTAACTTGATTTGAACTGACAAGGCACAGCAAGCTAATATCAGAGCCCTCTTTAGGCAACCCACGTGACACTGGAGGGGCACTCACAGAATGAGTAAAGCAGTGGATACACAGACTAGTCTAGACACAGAAAACAGACAGGTTGGGACAAGGTGGGGGTGTCAAAAACAAGAGTGATGACCCTGAAAGTGGGGTGCAGAAGTGATTAGTCAGGCTGTGATAGTCAGGATATGATAGCATCATCTTGACAAATTCATGATTATCTAACAGCAGGAACTCGGTAAATATTGGTTGGTTCGTTGGATGGATAAATTTCATAAAATAGGAGGGAATATCCTTCCATTTCCATCTCTCATTTTTATTAAAGCACTTCTGAATTTTATCTCCTCACTATCAAGAAACCAAATTGCTTAAAACCTATTGAGAAAAGTATTTCTTTCCAAACCCTAAACATATCAACCACAGGTTCCCTCCTTTTCATCCCATACAAAGTGAAAGGGCCATATATACTAACTTATTTAAATAGATGTATAGGGTCTCTCACTACTTGTCAGGTATAACAGGGCAATGGCCACATCTGCTTATTTTACAAGTCCAGTGGCCACTGTGCATGTAACAGAGGACACAAGCAAACAAGAAGAGGCCCAGTCCAGGCAGCATTCTGTGGAGGGGTTTTCCTCATTCAGCTGCAAGGCAACTCCACTTTTTATCCAGGCCCATCCTGTCCAGATAACTATCTTTAACTGCACCAATGGGATTCTTTTAATTTGAGCTTCCTAAAGACAGATTTGTTAAGAAAAATTTAATTAAAACTAAAGAAAAAATTCTAAAAGGTTTGTCAAACAGTTAAACTACAAAGACAACATACAACTTATAGAAAGAAAACTACAATGAGGATCATCTGTTAAATGGCAAATCCTCAACACAATAGTCACCACAAAAGCCCTCTTTTCAGTACTATGCTATGGTAATGAAAAGGATTCTGGAATTCTCCCAGACTCTCCAGGTCCTAGGGGACAAATTCCAGACTGTCACTACACAATCTTGCCTGCACCGCCAATCCCCTTGCTCAAAAGAACAAACAAGCAAATGATTACCACCCAAAAGTTGTGTCCTGTGTTGTTCTATGGTACATCCCTAAGGCTTTGGGGCTGTAACTGTTCAAGTCTTTCGTGTCCTCTTCTGTGGGCAGAACTCATGTTGAATAAAAACTTTCTGACCAGGGTGGTGATGGTGCAAAGCCAACATCATAAACTAGGACCCAGAAGTGGTTGTACTCACCTTGTTATTTCCTTCTTCCTGCTTTCTTCCCCTTCTAAACCAAAAGTCAAACAACTTCTTAATTGCTAATGACTAAAAGTATTATGCTTTTAGTCATAGTGGTAACATAGTGTTTAATGGTAACAACAATGACATTTCTATAATTAGTTTGCAAGTTTGAAGTGATATTCCGTCATATCCACGGAGTCTACAGAAGTACATCAAGGGTTGTATTTGAAGGCTGAAGTCAGCCTAGTTTTCTAAAATTAGCTGAAGCAGCAGCCAGGAAACATCTGTGGTAACAGGGCCTCCAAGTGTGCGAACTTCTATTGACTTTGAAAGTGAGGGATCCAGGCTTCCCCTGCTCAGAGTTGCCCTGCTGACCAGCTCTCCAGTATTTAAAAAATCCAGGCCAGTCGCCGAATGGATGTCCTCAGGGTAAGCATCCTCTGAGAGGCAGGAGGATATGAGTGGTTCCACCACTTCTCAAACTGGAACCTCTGCCTTCCTAAAGTTGGGCAGTGGTTCCAGTCAGCAGAGAGCCTGCTCTGTGACAATGCCAGAATCTTCTCAAATCAGGGCCTTTCTGTCTCAGAAGTTGACTTGTAACCCCATGTGTGTTTCTTCTGACCTATAACATTTTTGAATTGAGTGTCATTGTGTAAATACCAGGGGATTTCACCTACATTTCCAATATTCAACTACATACCCAACATCTTTTGAAAACTGAAAGATTTGTTAACACTAGCCCCATAGTCTTCCCTGGTCACAGCAGCCCCCTCCTGCAGCCAGCATATGGACTCTCCACATCACCACAGCCTCTGCCTCTTCTTACTGTCTCATCCTGGACTGGCTTCACCCATTTGTAGTACCTGCCAGGCTCCAGCAGGCCCTTGACTTTGAGACTCCGGCCTAACGAATTTCTCTGCACCAAAATCTCTGAGAGCTAAGATCAAAGTATAGGTTCCTAAGGGTCAAAAATATAAATTGCAAGGCTTCCCTGCTAAGTCTCATACCACTTCTTTGTCATTGGTGGAGCCATCTTTCCTACCCCATAATAGTCACACCTAGCTCAGGGTATCCTAGCTCAGGCTGCTGTAGCAGAATACCATAGGCCGGGAAGTTTAAACCACAAATATTTGTTTCTCACAGTCCTGGAGGCTGGAAAGTGCAAGATCAGGGCACCAGCGTGGCCGCAGTCCCGTAAAGGCTCTCTCCCAGCTTCCAGAAGGCGGCGCGAAGTGAGGCGCCAGAAGTGTACAGCGAGTTCGAGTTTGCCCCGGGTGACAAAGAAAGGTCCCCTGTGGGAAGACGCACCCTGTGAGAAGAGTTCCGGCCTTACGCTGCGAAAGGGGAAGTGAGAGAAAGCGGAAGCAGGCGCGACCCCAGGAAGCCGAGGAGAGGACGCGCAGGGCTGCCGCGCACAGTAGCGGCGTCAAAGGAGCCTCCGCTGCCGCCGCTGTTTCTGGTTACCGCCAAGAGAGGGTGACAGGGCCCTCATTCCTCTGAAGAGGATGAGCCCTCTTCCCAAACTGTTTTCAGCCTGACAGTCTCAAAGAAAACAGTCAGGAGAACACAAGAGGTTCCAGTGATGAGAGAAAATCTTATCATCAGCCTATGTGGACGCCCTCTAAGAAGCTTAAGATCCGATTGGGCATACAAAACAAATAGAAATACTAACATGGGTGAATTAGAAACCAGCCCAACAGAAGGTCAATTTCTCTGAAGAAGGAGAAACTGAAGACGATGATCAAGAAAGCTCTGACAGTGCGGTCACCACTGTTAGGTCAGAGCCGGGGATTCTGACAAGTCTGGGGACCAAACCAGCAAACCCGATCAGTGCAATGGCCGTCATCACACAGTCAAGACCGCACAGCTCATGATAAGCAAACTTTAGTGCTGAGCTCAGGATATCCAAAAACCTCAGGAATGGGTCAAACAAACTGCAAGAATAAGGACTAGGATACAAAACGACAACACTCAGAAATCAGAGCTTGGGAACCAGTGTTCACCAACCTCCAGCCAACAAGTCACTGGACAACCCCAAAGTGCACCTTTTGTCAAGATCAAGTAGCGGTGGCCACTTTTTCTACCTGCTCTTGCGTTTGAGAGTTTTTGGTTCTTTCTTACTCCTAAGGTAGTAACCACGGCTGTTCTCGAGTTCTAGAACCGGATGAAACAACTTATGAATAAGTACCAAGGTCAAGCTGTAGAAAAGGAGCCTAATATTGCTGGAAAAACATCCTAATAGCTCCCATCCTCAGCCTCAGCCTGCTATCTTGTTGCTCATTGCTGCCCAAGATGCTCAAGAACTTAAGCATCTGGGTGAATAAATTGCCGATGCCTCTTCTTCCTTCTGTAGCATCCATACCATCTGGATTGATGGCGCAGGCAAAGCTGCCCCAGACAGTGATACTATCAAACTAGAGGTAGACCAAGAACTAAGCAATGGGTTCAGAAATGGCCAGAATGCAGCTGTGGCACACTCCTTCAAGTCACTGCCCACAGGCTCTACCTTGATTTTCTATAAATATTGTGACCATGAAAACTCAGTCTTCAAAGATGTAGCCTCCCATTATCTTAAGTGGAAGCATCTCAGGAACAGAAAACAAATCCTACCTGTTCTCACTTATAAAGTGGGAGCTAAACTATGGGTATGCATGGTCATATAGAGTGGTATGATGGATATTGGAGATTCAGAGGGGAGGAATATGGGAATGGGGTGAGGGATGAAAAATTACCCGTTGCGTACAATGTATACTATTCAAGTGACAAATATAATTAAAGCCGAGATTTCACCACTACACAGTTCATCATGTAACCAAAACCCATCTGTACCCCATAAATCTATTGAGATAAAATGATTTTTTTAAAAAAAAGACATAGCCTTA
>CAUYRT010056479.1:0-47225 GCA_963574885.1 Lepilemur ruficaudatus
TCTCAGGTATCCCTCCTTCTGACCCTCGTCCGATGTATACTTGTCTGCTTGCTTAATTCTCCCGCTTTCTTCTAAAATCTGTCTTTTTTGCGGAGACACTCTGGCTGGCGGCTTTACTCGTCCGCCATCTTTAATTCCCCCGGAAAACCCGGCCAGGGTATTTTTATTAATAATTTTTATTGCCATGGGACTGAATTGAATGAATGGTGCTTAATGATAATCAGTATTCTCACATAAGGAATAAAACATTTTTCCCATTTAATAAAACTTGCTTATGATCTATGTTTATCTAAAATACATCTAAAGAAAAAATATCCAATTTTAGCAGTGTATTACTGATTAAATCTTTCCTTTTGTTGCCTCACCAAGGGGATTCTTAAGTGAAACTGGCTTTTTTGTTTAAACTTGGAGTGAATGGCAGTAAAGAAGATGACTACTAGTATAGTTTGGTGCCGCTGCCTTAAATTTATGCCAAGGCACTAATTTTAACCACTATTGTTTTTGCATCATCACAGCAAGTGTTAGCACAGTAAACAGGCAGATGTCTTAATTTTATTATTGAGTAAATAAAGCATGTTTCATTATAAAATAGTTTTGACTTCATAATTCATCAGAAATGATCTTTGGGATCCCCAGACGTCCACAGAACACACTTTGAGAACTGCACATCTACTTTTCCAGACCAGGATCCTGAGAGCCAACATAGATATTCCTTTTCTCTCTTTTCTGAGCTCCATAATCATAGTTAACATTTGCTGAGTAACACGAGTGCCAAGCTGTACCCTAAGCTTTTACATAGTACTACTATTAACTCCTTCAGTCCTCCACCATTGCTGAGTCAGGTGCTATTACTGTCATTCCCATTTTACAGATGAGGAAGCTGAGGCACAAGTGTAATTTGCCCAAGATCCATCGTGGAGGCTGACTCCAGAGCCCCGGTGTGTGCCTCCATTTATCACCTAGTCCTTTTCTGTTTCCAGGTCATTTCCAAATTACTCCTTGATTTCCTCTGCCTTAGTTCAGGACTGTATTCTCTTCTGTTAGTGCAGTGACCTCCTAACTGGTTTTCCTGACAGGCGTCGCCCCTCTGTCCTTCCAGCATATTGCCAAAGCTCTCTTTCCAAAGCACTGTTGGGCCTGTGCTGCCACCTGCTTAAAGGCTTCCTAGGGATCGCATCAGGTTAAAGGTCAAGCGCCTTAGCACACAAGACCTCTTGCACCCAGGAAATCCAGCCACGTGCAGTTCTCCACACCACCTGCCCTTCCCACCTTTGGACCTTTGCGCCTGCGCTTCTCATTCTCCGTGTCTCCATTGCCTGTCCCCAGCGAATTCCCATTTATCCGTTGGGACTCAGGCACCACCCCCTCCAGAAAGCTGTCCTGCCCTGCGCTGAACTAGGCACTTTCCTTCACACCCCTGCTTCTCCAGCCCAGCTGCGGGAGCTCCCGGGGCGGGGGCTGTCTTTCATCACTGGCCTGGGACCTGGCCGGCCCCAGCCGCTTTGTGGGATGGATAGAGGTGGCAACAGAGTTGTGCTCTCTGAAGACGGCCCTCCCGACCAGACGCCGGGGACCGCTTCCTTGAAAGAACTCTGAAGGTGGCGCCTGGGCGGGCTCAGCGGGATCTTGCTGAGTGCTGCCCTCTAGAGGCAGAGCTGCTCCTGGCCTTTGGGGACTCCAGAAGCACCAGGGAGTCCAGGCAGGTGAGCCTCTGGCTCTGCCGTAGCTGCGCTTGGCCGTCTCAGAGGAAGGGCCTTAAGAAGGAAGGCAAGGCATTTTAGGATGTGTGAGGTAGAGCACGCCTTAGAGATGGTGGGTCCAGCTCCATCACATTTCATGATACTTCACAGTGAGAGAAAGAACAGGGAGGAACCGGGTAGTGAGTGAAATCCACAATCTCTGAGTAGAGGTTAAAATAGGCAGAAGGGTGCAGCACTGGGCTAGGCCCTGTTCTCCACCGTGGGGATGTGGCAGTTAGCAAGAAATGTCTCTGCTCACAGAGCTTACATTCTGTTGGGGTTGGGGACAGAGAATAAATGTGTAACGAATAGCTATTATTAAGCACTGTGGAAAAGATAAAATAAGGTAAAGAGGACTGCACGGGGTGGGGAGTGGCCTGGGGAGGTCCCTGAGGAAGTGACATTTTATTTAGTCCATGCATTAATTCAACAAACACTAGGACATAGTAGTGAACAAAGATTCCTGCTCCTTAGAGCTTAACGATAGTGTGTGGTGGTCGTAGGGGGAGGTCATAGAAAATGACAAATATGTCAAACAGTAAAGTGAGAACAAGCCCTGCCAAAGAGAAGAAAGAAAATCCAGGCAGGGGAACAGCTAGTGCAGAGGATCGCGGCATATTTAATGCACAGCAAGGTGGTCCGTATGGCTGGAATAGAGTGAGCGAGGGTGGGGGGAAGGAGATGCAGCAGGAGGGAATGTTTGGAAGGAGCCATCTGGCTGTTGTGTGAAGCATAAGCCCCGCAGTTAGGAGACTCGCACAATGCGGTGAACCGGATGGTGACTGGAGCGGCGTGGGAAGCTGCACCTTCGGATCCCCGCTGAAGGTAGAGCTGTGCTGGTGCATTTAGACATACACCAGGAAGAGACAAGTCACGTGAAACCAGATGGTGGCTGTCACTTACTGGGAAGAGCAGCTGTGGGGCAGGATGGAACCAGGAGTTGTTTTGGGACAGGTTAAATGTTTTAAAATTTCCCGTACATTTTATTATGGAAAAATTTTAAATGCTTAGCAAAGTTGAAAGGGTTTTATAACGAACACCTATATACCCTACCATCTAAATTCCGCTGTCAATATTTTGCTGTGCTTACTTCATCACAGATCTCTCCAGCTATCCATCCATCGTTCCATCTTACTTTTTGATGTATTTCTAAAAATAAATGGAGCTATCAGTACACATCTCCCTAAATACTTTAGCATGCATAGTAGTAATAGTTCAATATTTGTTCTGTTTTCTTTTCTTTTTAGGTAAAATTTGTTTTCAATTAAAAGTATAAATCTTAAGTATATACTATTAATATATTTGTGTAACCCAAACTCTTGTCAAGTTACAGAACATTACCATCACCCCCAGAAAGTTTCCTACTTCCACTTCCCTAGAGGCAACCCCTGTTGTGATTTTCTTCTACCATAAATTGGTTTTTACCTGTACTAGAATTGGGTATGTATAAATGGAACCATACATACAGTCTCTTTTGTGTAAGGCTTCTTTCACTTAGCACAGTGTTTTTTAATTTCATCCATGTCGTTGCATGTATTACTTTGTTTTATTACTGAATAGTATTCCATTGTATGAATATGGCACAGTTTATTATTTTTTAGCTTTTAGCCATTATGAATAAAGGTGCCATGAACATTCTTGTATGTCCACAAAACAGTCTTCTGTGGGCATATACATTCATTTCTTTTGAGAATGTACGTAAGAGTGGAATTGCAGGGTCACAAGGTAGGTATATGTTTTGGTTTTATTTAAAAAACTGTTGGGCCTTTTCCAAAGGTCCATCAACAAAAGAATGGTAAATGCCTTGTGGCACAGTCACACTATGGAATACTGTGCCGTAGTTAAAATGAAGTAGAGCCATGTATGTCAACCAGGATAAATCTCAGAAACATAATGTTTGGCAAAAACAAAAGCAAGTTGTATATCAAAATATTCAGTGTGATGCCATTTATATAACGTTTGAAAGCATGTGAAACAAATTATAAGTTTCAACTATATCTGTAACGTTGTATTTCCTTAAAAGCACCTGCAGCAAATATGATAAAATGTTAAAATTTGATAAAGCTGAGTGATGGCTACAGCTCCATCACAGATGTTAATCTCTACTTTTTAGTTCTCTGGTTGCTAATTTGTTAGTCTGTCAGGAGCTTTTCCTGAGCTATGTATTTATTTACTCACTTCACCCCACCCTCCACCTCTGTAGGTAATTGAGGCTGGGCTGAACCGGGGTGTCGGGGGACAATGCTCCCCTCTCCCAGCCGGGTGCCTCCCTCTCCTTAGAGACTCCAGGGAGGAGGCGACCTGGACAAAGAGCACCTCTGACCTGCTTCTGACTCTATAGCCTTGACACGATGTCGAGGCTTTCCCTTCCCCTCCGAGGTCCTCAGTCTAGGTCTGTGATCTGGGCCAAGCTCTCCCTCCAGTCCCAGTTCCAAACCCTGCTTAAAATTGAACCATATTTTAAAATGTGTTCTATTCCATGGTTTTGGTTTTCCTTCAGGCACTCTAACTGTACATTTGTGCAATTTTATTTGCCGCTCTTTTCTATTGCTTCTTCTCTAATGATTTAAATTTCTATTTATCTTCTTCACCTTTCTGAATTCTGTTCTTTATGTCTTCCACGGTGTCCCTTACAGTAGTGTCTTTTCTCTTTGTGTTTCTTGTAATTTGGTTTTCATTTCTGCGGTGTTTTTGTATTTTTTTCCATTTCTTAAGAAATTTTTAAATCTACCAGTTCCTGTTTTGTGTCCCCTTGTGGTCTGTCACCTTCTGTTGTCTAACCATGCCTTCCTTGAGTTATTTTTGCTTTGTCATCTTCCTGCACGGCTGCCATTGGCTCGTTATATCTTTTAACAGTTCATAAAAGAATATTGGGTGAAAGTTTTCTTCTGCGTTGTGGCAATATTTTTCTAATGAGTTTTCTTTCTGCAGGGAAGTTTTTTGTTATTCATTTTCAGGGTTTGTTTTTTTTTTTGAAAGTACCCTTTATGGATGTTTTTCTGATGTTTTTTCTGATGTGGTTTTCTGATGTTTTTATTGATGTGCCTCTGATTAGATGTTGAGTTACAACTTTTTATCATTTTTGTTTTGATGAATTGGATTTTTCCAAACCAACAATTAGCAAGCGAGTCCTGTGATTGGGGTGTGGGGAGGGTAGCTTTCCTGGATTCTCAGCTCGAGGGCTCCCTCCTCTGTTACAGCGATGTCTGCTTTCCTTACTACAGGGTTCCTGCGTGGTAGCCAGGCTTCCCCTGACTTTAAGATCCTAATCTGACTGGGGTGGTCTCCTTCCCCAGCCAGTGATTCTGAGGCCCCTTGCCTCTCCCACCAAGGTGCTCCTCTCTGTTGGAAGTGGCACTTCCCCAAGCTGCCCCACGTCCTCCAGGTAGTCACACAATTTATTTCTCCCAGTGTTCCTGCCCTCTTCCTTCGTGGTCTTGCTCACAGCAGTTCCTATCCAGGGTGAGTCCTCTCCTCTTGGGGTTGAATTTCTTGCTGGGGATTGCTGGGACCTGCCGCCATCTGGACTCCTGTGCAATTTCTGGTGTTCCCTATGGCACCTACCCACACGATGTGGTTTACTGTGCTGGTTTGGGGGAGACTCTACATACAATGTGAAATTGGTAAACTTTTTCACTCCCTCATTTCACTGAAGATGCAGTCTGTAGGTGTTTCACACCTTCATTCTTGTTGCCCTGTAGATTCTGAACAAAGTTGTCACCGTGCTCTCATCTAGCTGGTCTAGAGTCCTTAGCAGGCATTCAAGGCCCTCTGCAGTCTGGCCCAGTGCTGCCTTCGGTTTTTCTCTGTGTTCTTAGGTATGACCACTGTTCCAGCCAGCCAGATCTACTCAGGAATGCATCTTGCACATCCTTTCCTCTGTGTTCCTGCTATTCTCATGACTGCAGTGGTCACCTCAGGGCCTCTTTATGGTGGCTGTTGCCTGTGGTGGCACAGTATGTATTTCTTCCCTCTCCCTTTCTTCTGGTATCAGAATCCACACCCACTGATAGGGCTAGGTGCATAAACCCAGCTTGTTAAGTGCGGTTCCCCTTCCCTTGGCAACAGTGACTGTTTCGGAGTAAGATAAATTATGGTCCAAGCAGGGCCAAAGTCCTTCCCTGAACCTGCTCTCTCCTAGAGCTAGCTGAGAAGCCTGCCTCTTGCCTCTGGGCTCACTGTGTCAAAGAATGTGTTCCTTTGTAGGAACACCCTGTCTGTAATACTAAAGGACACGGATGACACAGAGCAGAGCGGGTGTCCTGGATCCATCTTGCAGTTCCTAATAACATAAGCTGTCACATTTAACTTAGATACTTTGAGTCAATTTTGTCACATGCAACTGAAAGAATCCTGACAAATACACCTTACTCATTTTCCCATTGCTCCTGTGCCTTTACCTGTTGTAGTACACATCACACTATATGGTAACTGTAATTGCCTGTTTGTCTGTGTCTCCCACTAAAAGCACTTTGTGGCAGCCTTGTGTGCCCAGTACGTACCATTGTGCCTGGCCAGCATTGAGAGTAGATAAAAATTCAATTGAAACTACATGTCTGGCCAGGCGCAGTGGCTCACGCCTATAATCCTAGCATTCTGGGAGGCCAAGGTGGGAGGATCGCTTGAGGTCAGGAGTTCGAGACCAGCCTGAGCAAGAGCAAGACCCTATCTCTACTAAAAATAGAAAGAAATTAATTGGCCAACTAAAAATATGTAGAAAAAATTAGCTGGGCATGGTGGCGCATGCCTGTAGTCCTGCTACTCAGGAGGCTGAGGCAGAAAGATCGCTTGAGCCCAGGAGTTTGGGGTTGCTGTGAGCTAGGCTGATACCATGACACTATAGCCTGGGCAACAGAGTGAGACTCTGTCTCAAAAAAAAAAAAAAGAAAGAAAGAAAGAGAAATTAGTTGGGCATGGTGGTGTGTGCTTGTAATCCCAGCTACTCAGGAGGTTGAGGCAGGAGAATTGCTTGAGTCCAGGAGTCTGAGGTTGCCGTGAGCTACACTGACATCATGGCACTCTAGCCCAGGTGACAGAGCGAGACTGTGTCTCAAAAAAAAAAAAAAAGAAAAGAAAAAGAAACTACGTGTCTGCCTATTCTTCCCATCATTCAAGGTCTTGGACTCCCAAGCCCTTCACGAAGCCATCCTGTCAAGTGAGGGAATGTGTGTAAAATGGCCAGCACTGTGCCCAGCACATAACAGTCTCTCACAAGAGCTGAGAAGTCACTCCAGCCAGAAGTACTGTCTCTCTCTTTGGAGCTCCTATATCTCATTTAGTCAAGTGGCACCTACTCATACCATCTAATATTATAATTATTTGCATTTCTCCTTAAGTTTTCAGTGTGATTGTAAATGCCAGAAAGCAAGGACCTTGCACAGTGCCTCATACTAAAGAACCTGCAGTTGTTGGACATACAGTAGAATGCTTAAAGGGTTAATACTTGGAGGTCGGATGGAGCCTGGTGGTCCACCACTCGCTGCAGGAGTCCTCATGCTGCGTGAATCATGGGTAGATTTCAAGGACCTGAAAAAAAGGCAAAGCTGAATCATACTTTTGCAGAATGTATGAATGCTGTTTGAAAATCTAATGAAATCATAACAACTGAAAATAGCTGTGATTATCCCATATGCCCAAACATCTCACTACTTGGTAAAAGCTGTTAACTTGTCCAAACTAAATAATTGGAACAAGAAATGAAGTGAGCAAGTCGGAGTTCATAATGCCTTCAGTTCTGATAAGGCGAGGCTGAGTATTACAAGAGAAGGGGCAAGAAGCTCTGGGTCCAGAACTGTGTCTCGTAACTCTCACGTCAGCCTCATACTTTTCCTTGGCTGCGTCTTCCATGTGTAATTAGTAATAATCTGGCTGATTCAACCTTTCTGATAGAATGAAAACTCCCACAGGCCAGAGACTTGGTCTGGTTTGTTCATTGTTGAATCTCCAATACTTAAAACAGTGCCTGGTCCCTATATATGGGGTCACAGTGGGTATTCTACATATTTATTGAATTGATATCTCTGCTATATTGAATATAACATATTTACCTTTTATGTACCTTGTTAAAATATTTATATGTCCGGATTTCTGTGTTTGATATAGATATTAAAGGAACATTTTCAAATCCAAGTCCCATGATATCAGTGACCTTCCATGTCTTATTCACTGACATGTCTCTAGTGCCTACAACAGGAGATACTCTGAATATTTATGGGACGACTGAGTCAAATATTTGATTAGTGAAGTTCAAATTGAGCAAAAAAATGGAAACTAGTGGCTTAGATTTAGTAAGAACACTATGCTGCATTTATTTAACACCTTTAGAGTTTTAGAGTTTACAAATTATTTCATAAATATCCCCTCAGTTGAGTCTTGCAATAACCCTATGAGGCTTATTTTGTCAGATTTATAGATAAGGAAAAAGGCTCAGAGGAGTCAAAGGGCTTGTCTATGATTACAGAGCTTGCAGGTTGGGGTTGAACCCAAAGCTTGACTTCAAATTTTAGGATCATCCTACTTTTTCATGGATACTGATTCATACAAATCTCATAGGAAATTACCAACATTTTGTAATTAGAATTATAGAATCTGAGAATTGGAAGCGACCTCACATATCACAAATTCCAAACCCCTCCCTCATTTCTCAAAAGAGGGAAAAAAAGGTTTGGAGAGCTCATAGGAGGCATCCAAAGGTACACATCCCGTTTAAGAAGTAATTGCACTGAAGCTGCCTCCCCTAGCTGCTGCCTCCGATTGGTCCTCAGATTTCACTGTCAGCCTGAGAGAGTGATTGAACTTGTGGGAGACCAAGCTGCCCTCTGCTCTGTCTGCATCAGAGGCCCCTGAACGCCAGGCCCCCTTCTGACAGGAGCATGGCCCTCACTGAAGGAAACTCAGTGTCTCTCTGTCATTTCTTTTTCCTTCTTTCTTGTTTCCCTTGCAGGTGGTAGCAGCGTTGCGGAAGAGGTACCCAGCCAGGGTTCCCTACTCCCTCCCCTTTAGGAATTGGCTTTTTTTTTTCTTTTCCTTTTTTTGGTAGAGGCACGGTCTTGCTATGTTGCCTAGGATGGTCTCAAACTCCTGGCTCAAGCAGTCCTCTCACCTCGGTCTCCAAAATGCTAGGATTACAGGCATGAGCCACTGTGCTTGGCTTGGAACTGGTCATGATAAAGTTCTCTGAGTTTGAGAGTTAATAAAATAATAACCCACCTCACTCTCCATTTATTTATTGTTTTTATATTTGATCCTGCCCTTGAATTCTTCATAACTCAGGGCCTAGTTTTTTCTTTCTTTCTCTGATGTGTTCTGGTATAGACCCCGCCTCCACTATCTTGCCTTCTGCCCAGTGGGAATGACTTTACCAGGCCTATAAGGAAGATAGATTCCATTGTTTGGCCTTGCATGTCTCTCTTCATGAGTCAAAACCTGATAATAGGAAGAGCTTGAACCTAAAGTTTACCAGTAGAAATGCAATGAAAGTGCTCATTCCGGCAGCACATATACTAAAATTGGAACGATACAGAGAAGATTAGCATGGCCCCTGCGCAAGGATGACACGCAAATTCGTGAAGCGTTACATATTTTGGGGGATGGGTATATACATACATAATGAGTGCGATGTGCACCATCTGGGGGATGGTCATGCTTGAAGCTCTGACTCGAGGGGGGAAGGGCGGCAAGGGCAATATACATAACCTTAACATGTGTACCGCTGCAATATGCTGAAATTAAAAAAAAAAGAAATACAATGAAATATCATCATTTAACCATCAGATAGGCAAATAATTATGGAGATTGATAAAATTTTGTGCTGCTGTTGATTAAAAGTACAGGTCCAGTGTAGTAGCTCATGCCTGTAATCCCAGCACTTTGGGAGGCTAAGCTGGGAGGATCGCTTGAGGCCAGGAGTTTGAGACCAGCCTGGGCAATATAGCAAGATCCCATCTCTTAAAAAAAAATGAGCCAGGCATGGTGGCAGGCACCTATAGTCCCAGCTACTTGGGAGGCTGAGGCAAGAAGATCGCCTGAGCCCAGGAGTTTGAGGCTGCTATGTACCATGATCGTACCACTGCACTTCAACCCTGGGTGAGAGAGTGAAACCCTGTCTCAAAAATAAACAAATAGAAGTAGGGATTACCTTCCATAATGTCACTTTTGTTCATTTATCCTGTGGAAGTCAAGGGTCTAGTTTGTAAGAATATATGTTGAAAAAGTTTACTATAGCTTTATTTGTAATAGCAAAAACCTAAAGACAATTTGAATTTTATCAGGGAGTGTTGAATAAATTATGGCTTATCTGTAATATAGACTATATCATACAATTATTTTTCTCAAATGAGTTACCATTCCCTATGTGGACTGGAAAAGCTGTCTCCGATATATTCTTGTTACCTCAAGGGCAGAACTGGGATGTGGGAGGAAACATTAACATATCTGTGTTGTTTGACTTGTTACAGCAAGCATGTATTGATATTGTGATTTGTAATAAAGTAAAAAAAACTTTGAGAGAATGGATTTATAATCTAGTTTCTATCACTTGATACTTGTGAGAGGTTTGGTAAATTACTTAGCCTCAGTCCTCATCTGTAAAAGGGGAATAATACCTACCTTACAATGTTTGATTAAAGGAAGTATACAAAGCAAGTAGCATATTGTAATCCTTCTATAAACGTTAGTTTCTTTTCCTTCTACGCAAGCAGATTGGAGTAGAGTATTAAAACACACGCAAAACGTGTTGGCTCTGCTACTGGTGTGTGTTCTCCTGAGGTTCTCCACTTGGCCTTGGCCTTTCCAAAGAGGTGGATTAATGTCTCTCCAGAAAAACATACCCAGGAGATAATCTCTACTTCCTCCCTGAAGAGAAAGTAAGAATAATATACAGTGGTGCCTTAACCCTCCAGGGATTATTCACCTGGTACCTCAGTTATTAGTAACCCAGCTGAGAAGCAGGAAGGAAGGAAGAGGCCCCTGAATAGCTGAAGCAGATGTCTAAAGTCAAGCTTCCCTGGATCGTTTATTCTTATCTTAGACAACTAAAGGAGCTTTTCCAGCCATGGCACCTTAGTGAGGGTGCTACGGCAGCCACCTGGAGAGCAGGCAGCAGTGACAGCCTGGTCTGAGCTTCATTGTACATGGAAGACTGAAACACAAACACGAGAGCTCAGGAAGCCAGATGGCCTGGGCCCAGGCTCTGTTTTCACAATGAATAACTGCTCTTCATAATGACAATGCTGAATTATTGGGGGGAAATTAATTCATTCTTTATATAACCTTGTTTCGAACTCCTGACCTTGAGTGATCCGCCCGCCTTGGCCTCCCAGAGTGCTAGGATTACAGGCGTGAGCCACTGTGCCCAGCCTAACCTTGTAGAGGCCCCAAGAGTGTGATATAGTCCAGACATATTACCACCAGATATGACTAAACTCTTCATTTTGCTGCTTAAAAAGTAAGTTTTTAAGCCGGAATATAACGGTGGTCTTTATCCTATGAGGGAAAGATAGAGTAGTTGCTTTTAGTTAAAAATCTACATAGCGAAGTGTGACAGGTGTTAGAAATTGTTCAAAAAGGATCTTAACCCAGAAAAATGGAATGGTTTCCTGCAAGTGCCTTAGTTGCTCTTTGAGTAAAATAAGGTCCACAATCTATAATCCAAATCTTTTTAGATGAGTTTTAGAATTCAGAGCTTTGAAGATTTTTTGAAAGGTAGTGTGTATATATACAATACCATATGTTACGTAACAGCCCCAGCAGGGTCTAAGGCAACACACCATACTCAAACATATTAATATTTCTACAGTGAAATGTGTGCAACAGTAATTAGGACAAATAGTGTGTAGCTTATTTAAATAAACCAGTAAATGAAATAGTGGAATAAATGTAGATTGTAAATACTATAGTAGTCTTTTTCTAAGAAAATGATTTTATAAATCTATAAATATTTTGAATTCAGCTAAATATGCCTGTGTGTACACAAACCATGAACATCTATAACCTCTGGTTCTTGTACATCATAGAGGAGAGAAAGGTCAGTGCCAGTCCCAGCAGCAGGCTGGAGGAAGACATCTGATGCCAGGAGGATCAGGATTAAGTGCAGACTCTAACAGGTGCCCTTTTTAAAGGACTTTCTCCCAGGTGTCATAATGGTTCATTAATTTGAGTTTCTGTCTAAGCAGTCCCTCATTAATTATGAAAACTGCCGTAGACTCATGATCACTGACAAATGCGCGTGGTTCAAGGTCCACCATTGACTGATCACATATTTTCACAGTCATCTAGTAATTTTTTTTCCACCTGTATTTATTTACAATTTGCTCTTTATCATCACTATTATCCTTATGATTACCTATATTTAAAACCATTTTCGTGGTTTCTCCATTTAAGACATGTACAAGAACATCACTGTCAATGTGAAACGTATATTTGATGTCAGCTTTATTCATGCTTTTAGCTGATGAACTTTTGGCATAAGGTAGTCTTCTCATTGGTGATATGAAATCCTTCAAAGTCGTCATCTGTAGATTTGCTTTCAGACGTCGCTGTAAGTAAAAGTCCGTGCCCCTGCCATGAAGTCATGCTGCTGCCATGGAGTAGTTACCGACCAGTCAGAAAGCATTTATCTGGTTACCCGCGTTTTGTTTGCATAGCAAAGCCCAGGTAAATGATGTATACCTCTCAAACATCTTGGATGATGCTCTTTCCAATCTCTGCCAATTTTATCTGACGGTGGCCAGCAATTGTGGCACACCCTGAGAAGTTAGCCAGTTCCTCAAAGCCTGTGGGTGCTCACTCATTAGCATTGTTACTGTCTTTCCCGAATGTAGCATCAGGAAAGAGCTGTTTCATCAGCATTGTCAACTGGCTCCAGACTAAGGTTTTACCACATTTATCAATATAATTTTCCAGTGCTTCTTGATCAGTAGCTTTTTTCCATCTGATTTTCAGATTATTTTATACAATGATGCTCAAGTTTTTGCAGCCAGACTAATTAGTGTTTATACACACCTGCAAGGTTCAGTTCTTCATGGTGTATTGTAGATATTAATATATCCTAGTTATGCACACACTTGTTGAATCCACTCAATCTACACATGAAGATCTTCAATTTTTGTCCTATGCAGTGTTGTCTTTCATTAATTCTGGTTCATCATCACTATAAAATTTAACTTCCATTTCTTTATGTCATATATGGTAATGGTTCTACTCCATGATCTTTAGTAAAATGCCTCACAGATACACCAGGATCAAGCTTCTGTAATAATGTCATTCTGCTGTTGTTAATGATGATACTTCTTTTCTTTTTATCTTCTCACTACTACCCATAAGGGTATCTTTGACTGCATTTGATGTTTTTTTTTGGTTACAAAAGAACAAAAAAAAGCAACAAAATATGAGCATGCAGCAGACATTTTGGGAGGAATGCCATGACACAACTGAGTCTTAGGTCAGTTCAAGCCAGGTTTTGCTACAAATAAGTTTTGGTGCCAGACTTAGGGAGTAACTTTTGGTGTGTTAAGAGCTTTTCAGACTTCATAGGGAACGGTGGACTGAATTTTTTGGAACAAATTTTTATGTGATGAAATATCAATTGATATTGATGAAATATCAATTCCCAGATACATTCATTAAGAAATGTTTCCTGAGCACCTAGGACAGTGACTTCCATCTTTTTTAAACCAGAAACTCCTTTAGTCTTGGAGCTATGTGTATACAACTGTCAACAAAGCTCTGATTGGTGTAGATAACCTCCTTAATCTTACTGAAATGATGTCATTTATAGAAACAACAAATATTTTGTGTGTACCAACTGAGTTTATAAATAAAATTTGTTTAATATGTATCATAGTTTTTATATATATGTATATATGAAATAGCACAGATTCCTCTTACTAATTTTACCAAAAGTCCAAGGGGTGCAAACCACCATATATGTCCTAGGCTCTACCCACAAAAATGAATGTATGATCCTTAAAATTATAAAAGTAACATATGGAACTAAATAAAGAAAGGTGAGTCATAGGTGTCCATTGCTCAGGGCTTAAAATTTAGAATGAGACCAGAACAGGTATACAGATCATATACTCTGAAGGCAAAAAGTGTAAATATAAATAGGACTTCAAAAGAGTGAGTGGTAGTCCCAGCTACTCGGAGGCTGAGGCAGAAGGATCGCTTGAGCCCAGGAGTTTGAGGTTGCTGTGAGCTAGGCTGACGCCATGACACTCTAGCCCGACGCCATGACACTCTAGCCCGGGCAAGGGAGTGAGACTCTGTCTCAAAAAAAAAAAAAAAAAAGAGTGAGCGGTTAAGTGTCTGTCAGGGAATTAGGGAAGAAATAGGAAGACTTACAGAATAAGTGACACCTGTCCCAACCTTGTAGGATGAGTGGGATTTTGGTGAGTGGCCGGGAGTGATTGCTAGGGATCTCCCCCGGTGCTATCTGTGCTCTCCCTCTTCTTTAGTGATCCCCTAATTTAGCTGAAATAAAGACTAAATTCCCATCCATCCTTATAGCTATGCCACTGACTGAGTCCTATCAATGGAAGGTAAGCAGAAATGGTGACTACAACTTAGGCAGTGAGGCATGAAGGGTGGTGAGTTTGAAGGCTGTTGAATTCCTGGAGGAAGTAGCAAGATGGTAAAGAAAAGAGAAGAAATAAAGCCTTGTGCAATTTCTTAGAGCCTGGTGCAATACCTTTCCCTCTGTTGTTTCTCAGTAGCAATTCAACACTGAATCTGAGGTGGTCCCAACAACACAACACAGAGGCAAGCCATATCCTTTATCCTGTTGGATCAGTGCCCCCAACAGCAAGAAATTTCCCTTAGCAGGGTTATTGTCCACTAGTCTATCTGCCTGAGCAGGGAAGGGCTGGTGCCTGGCTTTAACACCTCATAAATGACTCAGTCCCTCCTATCATCCTAAAGCTGCCAGCCACATTAGTATTTAGTATTTACATTTAAAGGAATTACTACAAAGTAGGCCAAATTTTAGCTTACCCTACCTATTAAAAATCAAAAACAGCCACAAGGAATAATCTTGGAAGGCAAATCACTAAACACTGTATATCAACTTGGAAGTTCCTATAATAAAAAGTAACCCTACTTCAATAACCTAAGGACTTTATTCCTCTTGTTTTTACCTAATTCCAGAGTATTGTCATGTGAGAGCTGCAGAGGCATTTACCAACATCTCATGCCTTAGTCTTATATCCTTGAGGTGGTCTAATCTACTTACTGGAATTTATACTAACACAGGTGTTGCTATGGAATACAACTAGAATCCTCATTTCTCAGATTAGTATATTTACCCCCTAATAAAACAATTGGAAATTAAAGTAAGTTCTTCCAAAGTTGACAGCAAAATATACAAAGCCTTGGGTCTGAAATGAATTATTTTTGTGTAATGACTAGGTGGTTTGAATTACCATTGTGTGTATTGGCAATGGCATCCCCCCAAAACTGGCTTTAAAATAGAAAATTCAACCACCAAGAATCTCTCAGTCTAGAAAGAAATTTAGTGTGTCAACACTATGGAGTTTTTAGAAAACAAAGAAATGTACAAATTCTATAAAAAACAGGGCAAACATTTTAGTTGGAATGCAAAATTACTACCATCTTGCTCTCTGTCCCTAAATGTTACGACCACATGCATTAATGTTTTACTAACCCAATTTTATGACAAGGTATACAAGAGATAATTCTTAATTTTATTCACTTTGCTTTAAGAATGTAAAATATATCAATCTCTTCATCATGTTTGCTTCTTAAATGCAAGAATGTTAATGGAAGCCTCTTTCAGATTTACTTTCTCCAGCCCATGTTGCCAAATGTCTGTTTTGTCAAATGTTTTTGGATCAGCAAAACTTTTTTTTGTAAGGGGTTTCTTAGTTCCAAGGCTTTCTAACTTGCACTGGATTTCTGGATAAATATTTTTTCCCTCAGAAGGAAATACTGCTTGACTTGTAAAACTCAGGAACTTCTGAGTGCACCAACCTAACCAATGTGACCCCCTTCCTGATTAGTGCTGTGGACACAGTCCAGGCTCACTAGGGACACAAAGCCAGCCTCAAAGGATGACACTAATCTGACCACCCAGGTGCTCTGTGTGTCCTCTGGGGCCCAGGCTTGGTTTGAAGAGAGAATCCTGGCCTGCGCTTCTGAGGGCTTGCAGAGGTGATGGTACAGGGTAGGGCCTGGGAGACTGGCCGAGAGATAAGCTGCCAGGGAAGCCACCATGTTACATGCAGTTACTGTTATTTTATTAGCACCACGCTCTAACCAACTGAGCTAACCGGCCCCTAAGTTACTGTTATTTTAGAGGCTTGGTTTATTATAGATAAGCCCGGTCATTCTTTAATTACTAATCCATTTTCACCCTTACAGACTTCTCTAGTTTTAGCCTATGAGATAGCTGTATAAAATACCATTTCACTGATCTCTATATTGTTTTGACATACTCTTTTTTTTTTTTTTTTGAGATGCAGTATCACTGTGTTGCCCGGGCTAGAGTGCCTTGGCATCAGCCCAGCTCACGGCAACCTCACACTCCTGGGCTCAGGCAATCCTTCTGCCTCAGCCTCCCTAGTAGCTGGGACTACAGGCATGCGCCACCATGCCTGGCTAATTTTTATATATATATATATATATATATGTATATATATATATGTATATATATATATATTTAGTTGGCCAATTAATTCCTATTTTTAGTAGAGACGGGGTCTTGCTCTTGCTCAGGCTGGTTTTGAACTCCTGACCTTAAGCGATCCACCCGCCTCGGCCTCCCAGAGTGCTAGGATTACAGGCGTGAGCCACCGCACCCAGCCCATACTCTTGAATATAGTTGTCAAATGTTTCTCTTTAACAAGAATGATTTTATTTCTGTAATTCGGCGTAAAGAGCACCCCACATGGAGGTGCACGCACCAGCGTGTATTCTGTTTGTATCTATCCCCAGGTTTGCCCAAAGCGAACACCTCCCACCCTTTGCTTCCCTTCTCTGTCCCCTTCCCCTCCACGCCCATCACACGCATTTTCCATCTTCACAGCCTCTCCACAGCCTGCTCTGCAAACCCTCCCCTGTGTTTACCCTTGGGAGGTGTTTGGTAAATGCTGACCAACTGATAAAATGCATTTCCCTTTTTACTCCTTACATTGGATATGACACTAATTTTAATTAATTAAGTGTTAAATTTTATTAAAGACCTTTAGGCCACGTTGTATTTAAGCAACTTAAGGACACATCCTCTTTAGTCAGTTCATTTAATAGCCAAAAAAAAAAAAAAAACAAAAAAAAACTTGAAAGATGTCAGTTTTATTCATGTTATACAGGAAGCAAAATCCCTCACTGGTTTTAGGGCTATCTTTTCAAAGACATGTTATTTCCGGCTTAAAGAACTTGAAAATAAAATATTACCCCACTGGATATGCCAGTGTAATTATTTGAATAAAAGCACTTTTAAATGGCTGTTACTTCACTCCTTAACTCAGTGTACCCTGTAATTACTGGTTGTTTTTTATTCTCATGTAAGAGGGCAAACACTTTGGACCATCCTTCTTTTTGTGCAGTTCCTATGATTTGCTCCTTCATTTTCAGAGAGACCAGGAATTAATAGCCTGGAGTCTACCCAACCGGCTTTTGGCTACCCTTTGTCCATCCCAGGGACAGAGAGGATCGTGTAAGTCCTCCAGAGAGCGACTCACTCCTCCCAGGCCACACGGGTACCCCCTGGTGGCACTGAGCAGTACTATCCTGTGTCCCATGGGCCAGTGTTCTGCATCTGCAGGATGTCCTGTGTAACATGTGGGACAGCCCCAATGGCCTCTGAAAGTTAAAGATTCCAGGTGCTCTGTATTACCCAATCTCATAATCCACAATCAACACTGTAAACCAAGTTAGCAACAAACTCTAAAACATTGCAGTGAAAAATTAAGAAATCTACACTTGAACCAGAATATTAGGACCAAAAATTTCTAAATTAAAGTGGAGTAGAGTCAGGAAGGATCCATGGGCATGTAATTTTTTTTTCAATATAAAATTTTCTATAGTCTAATAACTTTATCAGGTCAAACTTCATGTTAAAATATAGTTCTTGGAGGAAGTGGTTTTCAAAAGAAAACATTAAAAGGGTAAAGGTGGCTGCCGCGAGTTAACAGTTTGATATATAGTGATAACGCTATATATGGTGATAATGGTTTGATATATAGTTATAATACTATATAAGAACCGCCATCTGGATAGAACTCAGAGTAAGGTCTTGGATCACAGGTGACAAGATCCTAAACAGATGTCTTAGTCTTTTCCTATTGCTATAGCACCTTACACTGGGTAATTTATAAACAAGAGAAATTTATTTCTGACAGTTCTGGAGACTGCAAAGTCCAGTGTCAAGGTGCTACCAGATTTGGTGTCTGGTGAAGCCTTGCCTTCTGCTTTCACGATGCCCCCTCTTGCTGCATCCTCACACAGCAGAAGTTGGGGGGAGGCCAGACGGTTCTCTGAAGCCTCTTTTATAAGGGCATTAATTCCATTCATGGGGGCAGAGCCCTCATGACATAATCACTGCAGCGACTATGGGAGCCCTGCACGTCCCTCCCCCAGGATCACACAAGCGTCCCAGCATGTGGCACAAGGAAACAAGGGAAGGGCTGGGCTGAGTCCTCAATGGCTGCCACCACGGCTGATGCAGTCGGTGTGCTGGACGCCTGCTCTCAGAGGTAGGGCACTCCGGGGTGCCACTCCAGAGCCCCATTATTCCACCTCCCCACCCTGGCTTGCCCCTCGGGAGCTGCAAGCTGCTCACAGGCTGCGTTGCGTACCAACCAGCCTCTGCAAGCACCCCACAGCAGCCACTCATTCGGGGTTCTACATTCACCTGGGGCTGAGCCTCTGAAGAAAACAAAGCCTGAATTCCTGTCCCCTTGCTCACAGTCTCAGCCACCCACTGGGTCCAATCTCCACACTTAAAGCACCTGCATTTTCTCCAGCTCTGGAACCATCCAGCTTAGTCCTTCAGTGAGGGCAGAGGAAGAACTCTTAAATTGCTCTACTGGATGCCAAGGGAACATACAAGTAACAAAGACCCAAACCTATACTAGCTTAAGCAAAAAGATAAATTCTCACATAATAGTCCAGGGTAGAGCTTGATCAAGATATTGAATTATGTTACCAGAACAAGTCGTCTCTCCTTCATCCTTTACTTCTTGCATGTTGACTGTATTTCTGACCACCTCTCCCCTGTGGAGCAAGATAGTTGCCGTAGTTCTAGGTTCGTGTATTCTTCAACTGAAGTCAAGTGGAAATGAGTTTCAGCCTCTTTCCCAGCCGTCCCAGGAAGAGCCTTGGTGCATCTTATTAGCTTTGATTGGGGCACAGTCCCATCTCTGAGCTATCTCTGTGGCCAGGGGGAACGCATATCTAATTGGCCAGCCCCAATTTGTGTGCTTACTCCTGGGGCTGGGAATAGTTAATACCATCTGAAACTAATGTGGATATGGCAGAAGAAGTAGATCCCTAGAAGAAAATGGGATGCTATTACCAGAAGAAGAGAATGGATTCAGAATGTCCACAAGATACATCTGTACTTTACTCCATGTTTTTCTTAATCACAGATACGTTCTTAGTGACACCCTTCAGTAGTGTGTTGGTTGCTGCAACGAGGGAAGAGCAGGTGCCTTAGGAGCCCACACAGGGCTTCTCACCTGCTAGCCTCAGTTGGCTCTGTGAGTTAGGAGACTGAGTGACAAGGCCAGCAATGGGTCAGGGCAATGGTCTCAAAGTGTGTTCCCTGGGCTAGTAGTGGCAGCATCCCCTGGGAACTTGGAAATACACAGTCTCAGGCCTCATCCCAGATTTACTGAAACTTTGGAGGTAGGGCCCAGCAATCTAGTTTTAACAAGCCCTCTGGGTAATTGTAATGCTCAGGGAAGTTTGAGAACAATTAAGGCTTTGCTGCTCAAAGCAGGGCCCATGAGCTGGCAGCATGAGTATCACCTGGGGCTTGTTAGAAATGCAGGATCTCTGGCCCCACACACACCTGGCCTAGTGGGTTAGGGATGAGGAGGGGGCAACATTTCTCTGAGTGTCCCCATTTTATAGCTTTGACTATACAAAATAGCTGTAGTAATGCTTCCAGCAGTTCCTCAATCATACTAGTTAGAATCTGCATTTTTAATGAGATCCTCCAGATGATTCGTTTGCACATTAAAGTTTGATAGGCACTGGGTTAGGGGTCTTGGAGAGTGGATAAGGGGAATTGTGTAGAGTGTATACAGCTGACCAGTTGCACACAAAAGGCCTGCTGAGCAGTGGCACATGAGAGCTTATAGACCCTCCATTCTGAAGCCCTGATCCCCAACAAGTGTGTGATTTCCTCCAGTAGCTCTTAGGCAGCTCGAGTGTAGAAACGAGTCCTGCATTCAGATTGACTTGAGGTTGGAGCAGAGCAGGCATGTCAGAAAGATAAGATTGAGTTAGGCATGTGGCCAGGAGAATAGCCAAAATGGTGCAGTATGGGGGTCTAGGCTGCATAGGCAGGAGGGGGCCATGAAGAAAGAAAGTGACAGCCTGAATGTCTCTAATAACATGAAGCAGGCAAAGTGGGAGGAGAAGTTAGACAGCAATGTAATGGTCCAAGATGGCTATATAGGGTCTGTGGAACTGTTTACAGGTCTAGAGAAAACTAATAGAGCTTTCTGGATGATGGAAACGTTCTCTTTCTGCCCGGTCCAGTATGACAGCTAACAGCCACAGGTGGCTGTTTGGCACCTAAAACAAAACTAGTATGACTGACTGCATTACTATAGTTTTCTTAATAAAAGCCAAAGCGATACAAAAAGGGACACACACAGAATGTTGTTCCCTCCTCAGCCCCATGAACCTGTTCCAATTCCTCTCTCCTTTCCAACCCTTTTTAACCCACTCTCTGTAAGTAACCATTCTCTTTCATTTCTGGCTCATTCTTCCGTATTTCTTTTGCACAAAAGTGCTGATAACGTGTGTTTTCTTACATTCCCCCTTTTTTCCTCTCTTTTTCTTTTTGGTAGAGACGGGGTCTCCTTGTTGCTCAGGCTGGTGTTGAACTCCTGAGCTCAAGTGATCCTCCTGCCTCAGCCTCCCAGAGAGCTAGGATTACAGGCGTGAGCCACCTCCTTTCTTTCTTACATGAAGCATAGCTTTGCACTTTGCTTTTTTCACTTAAGAGTGTTTCAGAAATCACTCCAAGTCAGTTCATAAGGCTTTCACTCATTTTCTTTAAGCTGCCTCGACCTTTACCGTGGATAAGGTCGGGATATGGCCCGTGGATGGGCCATAATACTTTCCACCGTTCTCCTATGTATAAGCATTTAGGTTATTTGCAACATTTTACATTACAGCAGACAGTGCTGCAGTGAATAATCTTGTAGCCTGTGCAAATTCAAAGCAAAGGAGCTAGATAATCTTAGGCTGTACAGCAAACCTTGAACCCCTGACGTGGCCATCCCCATAAGGCACCTTCATGTTTGACTCCCCACTTTTAGACTCTGTGTAGTCATGCCCTGGAAATGACCAAGCTGCTGGATTCCTTGGAACTCTGGTCACCTCCTAAGTGGGCCCAGTAAACACTTCTCAGCAGCAGCCATTCCCCTGCCATTCTAGAATAGGAGCTTTCACTTCAACCTAGGGAAAGCTGCTCTTTCCCAAGGCAACTTTCATGACCTTATTTTCATCTTAGGTTGGCTCCAATCCTCGCCCCCAATCTTTTCATCTAGCTGAGAGGCTCAGAGATAATAAAAATCTGTCTTGCAATAGGCTATAGTCCTAGAATGCTGATCTTCTCCAAGGATTCAATCACATGGGAGTTATTCTTTGGGTTTCCTGTTCAAGTATTCTGAATGTTTACTGGCCTATTTAAGCCAGAGCTCCACAACAGGTGGCATTAGTGGCATCAGGCAAGGCCACATTGTTCTAAAACGTTTCTGTAAGATGCATCTCTATTCATCTGGGAGAAGATCCACTGGGAATTCACCAAAAGGCTAAGAACCAGGGTAATAAATTATATATATATATATATATATTTTTTTTTTTTTTTTTGAGGCAGAGTCTCACTCTGTGGCTCGGGTTGGAGTGCCGTGGCATAAGCCTAGCTCACAACAACCTCAAATTCTTGGGCTCAAGCAATCCTTCTACCTCAGCCTCCCCAGTAGCTGGGACTACAGGCATGCGCCACCATGCCCGGCTAATTTTTTTCTATATATTTTTAGTTGTCCAATTAATTTCTTTCTATTTTTAGTAGAGACGGGGTCTTGCTCTTGCTCAGGCTGGTTTCGAACTCCTGACCTTGAGTGATCCTCCTGCCTTGGCCTCCCAGAGTGCTAGGATTACAGGTGTGAGCCACCGCGCCTGGCCCTATATTTGTTTTTTAACACAGATTGATTAGAGGGGAAGGTACTGGCTGGGGGCCACCCTCAAATTCCTGTTTACTTAAAAGATTACTCATTTTATGTCAAAAAAAATCTCAATGCACTAATTTTATACACGCTTTTTAAAAAGTATTTAAGGTGCATATTAAATACATCTTTTGGGTTTGGACAAGCAAAACTAAACAGCAAATATTTTAAGTTGTACTTACTTTTAAGACTAATGACCATAAAGATAAAAGAATTCAACAAGTTTCATGAAGTTAAAGGACATTTTTATTTACTGACAGATTAAAAACTGTAACTCCAGGTAGTGCAAAATGCACCACTGAACCCAATTACAAAGAATGGGAGTTAACACACAATGTTTAAGCAACGCTACACTTATTTTTGGCAAAGTGCTGTATTGTTCAATCTGTGTACAAAACTGAACATCTATGAAACAATCAGTATAAAAAATTTCTATAAAAACAGAAAAAAATTTAGACAGTGGCTCAAGAAAACAAGCTGCCATTTATGCATAGATTGATATACAGTATATAACCTAACCAAATGTCCCTTTTGAGTTTTCAAGTTGATGCAAAAAAAAAATTGTGTCCAGAAACACATGAAGAAGGCACATAGTACACGCTACAATACTCTTCAGTCTCCATAACTCATGCCCTGCCAGTGAAAAGCAAATGTGTTCACAATTTTACTTGAGAAAAAAAACAAAGCCACTTTTTTTTTTAATAACACACACAATTATTGATTAAAGTTCAACACAACCAAAAAGCAAGCAAAACCACTCATACACTCCAAGCCTGAAAACACACACATGTAACCTCCCCAAGTACTGGTTTGGTTTTTCGAAGTCCACCTAGAAAACAAATATTAAAACTTCAGGCAAACACAGAGCAAAACTGAGCATTTAACAATTACACAATTTTTAAAAATGTCAAAGAAAATTCTCAATGATACACAAAACATTATCCACTTAAGCTGCCTTCCTTTGAATAGTAACTTTTCCTCCCACATAAAGGATACTGTTGCAAATAAGATATCCTCATCTGTTTGCTTTCCAGTACTTCTTTCTCCACCCTAAACCACATTAGTCGGTGTCAAATTTCAAGTGAAACTGGTACGTGGCAAGGCTGACACCATTGTATTATGTAAGTTTTCTAAATAAAGCATTTTATATAAAATTTTAAGCATTACAGTAAGTAGACAGGGATGCCATTTATAATACATCAGCATGGCCGATGGCAGTGCAACCATCATGATAGAAGCCCAACTTGTAA
This sequence comes from Lepilemur ruficaudatus, assembly GCA_963574885.1. NCBI lineage: Eukaryota > Metazoa > Chordata > Mammalia > Primates > Lepilemuridae > Lepilemur > Lepilemur ruficaudatus. The sequence goes on from CAUYRT010056479.1 coordinate 23,410, forward strand.
GAGTTTAACCAATATTTATAGGCCTTCTAAAATAAAGATAATTTTAAGGTAACATTACAAACATACACTAGTGCCTCCTAGTACAAGGAGCAGTCTCTTAACTGATTCTAAAAACAAAAACTAATACTTAGAAACTAAAACTTTTCCCACTAGTCTATTTAAATGTAAATATCTATCTTCTAGTTGGAGTCCTTCATTTTTTTTGTTTCCAACTCAAAGAAAATGAGGATAACGAAGATACCCTTCCTTGCTCTTTTTTCTTAAGAATATATAAATACAACATATTTCATTGAAGAGGAAGAGAAATGGCAAAGAAACTCAGATTTCAACAAAGATGAGGATTACAGACCAGTGTACTATACAGATTTGAGAAGCAAGAACAATAGGCTATGCCGAACAGCACTCTCAAGTTTTAAGTAAACTGTCTTCTCACTAGAATCAAAGTACTAACACAACAGAGAAGATATGTAAACAGGAACAGTCTGCACGGGAATTGGAAAAATGTTCAGGAAATTAATATGAAAAAAAGGTCTCTGCAATAGGAAGTCAAAAATCCAATCACTTTGCATCTTCTGCAAAAAAATTCCCCACACAACGAATCATATAAATGCATTGCCACAGAAGATAAATAATGGATGGCTCTAATCTTCAACTTATAGTGCAGTACATTAACTCAATTAGTTGAGGAAGAAAACGTAATAAACAGGACGTATTATAAAACGTTTTATTAACAAAAACAAACTTTGAGAAACATGGTGCATTATAAAAGCTAAGAAATGCATTCACGAAGCACTGCTTATGTGCACCACCAATTACAGACTTTCACCAAGTAACATTCTGTTATCAGTTTAGAAACAAAGTAACTAAACTCAGAGGGGTCTTATTTCTCACTGCTTGAATTTTTAAGAAATATGCACTAAAGCACACTGTAAACCGCTAATATTTACAACAGAAAAAATAACATAAGCTCATAATAAAATGCATTTTGGCCATTTTTCAGAGAATTCTTAACAGGTCAACATCGTTCTGTGTTATTGGCCTTGCGGCCTACACACAGTAGATGCCTGACATCTAATGACCAAGAACTTCAACTGAATTATGTAACCATTTTCTTCAATTTTTACATGTGTCAATTTTAGAAACTTTAGACACTGACACAGAAACCACAGTATGATGTCACAGGTGGTGTTACAATCCTAACCTAGTGACTGAAATTTTTTGTTTTCAAGGTACAAGGCATAAAAAACTAGGTCCAGATAAGGCAAACAAAAAGTCAATAACTGATAAGAGATATGAATGTATTTAAAGTATCAGGAAATCTGAAAGAAAAAGATCATTGCAGTTGTAGATACAAATCTGTTCATGCTGCCGAACAAATTCTCATGGCTGAACTTTTGTAGCTTGTGAGGTACTAACGACTTACATGCAATACATGAAAAAGAGACCTCGTGTATTCGGAGGCTTACATCCTGAAGACATTTAGCTAGTCTATTTTCAAGTTACCAACCTATGACCCTATAACAGACATGGTGTAAAACACACACACCTTCATGAAAACTCTACATTATCTCCCAACTCTGGTAAACACAAGTAGTAACAAAATAACTTCTAACTCAGTTTGACAAAACTTTACAGACTTGGCCCCTAATTAGGAAACAAATAAATAAAGGGAAAGTCAAAATGGAAGGGGCAATTAGGAGAAAAGGGGGTCGAGACTTGTTCTAAGGAGACATCCTGGCACTCATCACAGCCAGTTTGGAAGAACAACCCCAAACCACCACCCGCTACACATCTGACCTCTTCCAACTACCAATGCTCCAGTCTGGTCGGAAAAGAGCACAGCTCTTCCCTTGAAGTCTTCCAGGGTTCCCTGCATCCAGCTGCTACAGGGTTATTGAAAAATATAATACTTTACATAACTATATGCTGCTTTTTTCCTTGAAAACATCTTACAGATGTGTGTATGTGTATTCATTTAATTAGTTGCAGAGAAGATGGAAAAATAAGCTGTTTGATTATGAAGGTGATGCTACTGCTCTGTCAGTAGAAAGTGCTTCGGATTATAAATGTATTTACTTAATTTCAGAGGAAATTGGTGAGAGTGTGCGTGGCTCAGCAAAACCCATCAGAACTGCTAAAAAAGTGACTGTCTAGAGGTAAGGAAGAGATTTTCTCTGTGCCTAGTCAACTGGCCTACATGTGAATCGAACCCTGCACCCTGGCCTCATTAGCACCAACACTGAAGAACAGCTGTGGCAGAGAAATTGCCTCAGCCTCACTCCGTCGCCAGATTCAGCAGAAAGGCCCTTGGAATTTCCTACAAGGTTCAGTTCTGGACAGCCCCACTTCAAATCAGCATAAATCCTCACAGCTCTGTGAGGGAGGTATCATTACTCCCCTGTTGGTGGAAGAAACAGAGGCCAGAGTGGTTAAAGATTTTGCCTGAAGTTAAAACAAAAAAAAAAAAGTCAAGGAAGCCAACCTGTCACTCTTCACTTAGATGCTACGAAAGACACGACCGGAAATTCCCCCTCACCCTTGCTTATCACTTGGCAGGACAGACTCCATGGCAGAGGACTTTTCACTGTATCTGGAAACATAAAGCCTCTTTTCCCATGGGCAAATAAAATATGAATCACTCAAGCGCCTGGACAAGTACTTCTGAATTTACAGCTGATATAAGGTGGGGAGTGGGCAGAGCTGGCAGGAAGAAATCAAAACAAATACTGGACTAATGGGTTAGCCATAGACATGAATTTTTCCAAATGTAATTTCACAGGTCTAATTTAATCCCTCTGCACATAAATGTTCTTGTCCATGACACCTGTAATGTCTGTACCACGTCACAGTCACATTGGAATTTCTGAATGCACTGTTCACTAAAGCTTAATGTACCTGAATTCCAAAATGAACTGCATGACTAATCTGAAAGAAAAAAAAACCCATACACACAGAAATATATCAAGTTTTCTTTCAAAAGCAAGTCCAGCCATAATTCCATTATATCCATGGCAACTATCACCTGTTAATGCTCATGTTAGTGTGTAAAAATGTATTCATTATATACAGAAAAGATTATCAAGTACTGGTCAATAAAGTGTATGGCTGACCCTGAGAATAAATTTTTACTTACTCAAAAGATTAAGTAATACAAAACAAAATGAAATTGAATGATGTCTCTTCTTGTACTTGGGAAGAAATGTCTTTAAAATGCTAACTCACGTACACTTTAATAGATTTAAAGACATCCCCAAACACCAAACACTGGAACTGTATTGATATGTTTCCAAAAATAGTCTGAAAAAATTTACAAAAAAGTAAATGTTAAGAGCAAGGCATTATGTGATACACAGCATATATAAATCTAGTTTTCAAGATAGTGTCTAAACACACTGAATAAAACTACGTGATTGGTCATCAGTTGGCTGTAAAGAGACAACATTTTCATTGTACATATACGCACATCCACAAACTTATGCACAAACCAAGAGAAAACAACCAACAAAACTTGAAATTCTTAGTAATTGTACTGACGCGGGCAGGGCTGATGAACAACCCAGCCACTGTGCTTGACTTGCCGAGAGTGGCAATCCCTGGTAAGATTTTGGCGACGAAGGCTATTTCTGTTAAGAGACTGTCTTTCACTATGTTCTTTTATCCACTGCGAAGGGCGAAAGCTCTTGGGTTGTTCCAGAAAAGTTGTATGAGCAGTAAGAGCTGCAACATAGCAATGAATGTGCTGCCCCATTTCATTTTGAGCTTCCACTCTGAAACAGAAAAGATTGGGGGATGTATTAAATAACAGAGTATGTTATTAACGAAACTGAAAAAGTTACTTAGCAATTCAATTGCCACACTAATTTGTTTATGGTTGAATGGGAGCTTAGTGTCTCATGGCTGACACATAAGTTTATTATTTTCTGACCACACTGACTGATAGCTGGCGTGTGAGCCAACTTTTAATAGAAATATGCCGTTTAATCCACAGATGTCTAAGTAGACTATATTCTAAAAATATGCTATATACTTTGAGTGAATTTCAGTTACAGAGTACATACATTTATATAGGCTTTTCTGGGAGAAGAATTAGCATTTATTGAATATCTACATTTGCTAACTGTTTTGCAAATATTATATATTTTAATTCTCACTGTAATCTTAAAAGGAAAATATTTTAATTCCCAAATTTTACTGATCAGAAAGTATTGTGCCAACAGCACCTTCATAGACATTTTCTGTCATAAGTAAAATGTTCTAGGAAGCACACTGTAAATCTAAATTTAATACCAATATGCATAAGGAAATTCTACTCATTTACCATTTTTCTAGGTCAGAAGGTATGGCTTATTATAGAAGACAACTCTTAAGTTTTCATTTATATCACAACAGGGCACATTTTGGAACAGCATTTACATGGCAATGTTATAAAGACTTTTATAGAACACATAATTGTAAAATATGGCTACACACAGTATGACTATTATATATTTTCTATATAAAAAGCTAATCAAGCAGGATTGATCTAAACTATGTTAATACATAACATGAAGAGGAAGGACAGTTATATATTCTGCCTAAAATCACTTGAGGAAAACACTATTATCTTTATATATATATATATATATTTACTTAATTATTTTAAAAAGCAGAATTAAAGCAGTCACATTAAGAAACTAATAGAAAGAATATACAGAAAATGGTCTTTAGGAGGGCGGCATGTGAGTCCTTAGCCTCCTGTGCAGACTGATAACATATCATACAGTCTCAAAGTCAATGTACTTACTCTGTGCCCGAGAGTCCTATAAGCAGCTTTTCCTGGCCCTACAAATGTTAAATGGTGAACTATTAAATCACTAATATGATTTAAAGTGCTATTTTAATTTTACTATTAGGATGTGGTCAACTTTTCTTTATTAAAACTAGTTTACTATGTGTCATTAAAGGCACATATATTACTTAAGATTATGATAGCACATAAACCTCCACAAACAATACAATTCAATCAAATGCAAATTCCAAAGCCCACTGTAATTACAAAGCACCTTACTTTTATGTGCTTTATGTATTATTTCCAAGGATAGACACAATGAAAGCAATTTAACTTCTGAAAGACAATTATTTTTTTGCTCAGAAAACAGATGCTTACTACATAGCTATGCTCCTAATTTTGGTAACACCTGATTTCCATATGGATTTAGCAGGTCTTATAAGAATTTCAAATCTAAAAATAAGGGTGTTAAAAAAAATTTTAGTTACTATTATAAAACTATAATATGTGCAGAAAGAATACGAAATTCTTTGTGTTCTTTTGATCCTTCATATATAGGAAAGTACATATTTAACTATCCTCTGTGTTATATCTATATGAGTGCAAAAACAAACAAGGTACAAAAACAACATCCTTACTGAATCGAAACTGCAAACACCCAACAACCAGATGCAGCGCATGGTCCTAGATTGGATGGTTTGGACAAACTAGATGAAATATTCCCAGCATTATTAGGGAAATATGAGTATAGTTTGGGTAGCAGTTAAAGTAAAAATGGCTGGGCACCGTGGCATGCACCTACAGTCCTAGCAACTTGGGAGGCTGAGGCAGGATCATTTGACCCTGGGAGTTTAATATCAGCCTCAGCCAACCAAAGTGCTGGGACTACAGGCGTGGGCCACCATGCCCAGCCCAAAAAGTTGTATTTTAAATTTTCGTTGGAATGCCTGAAACATCTCTTACTAAACTTACAGCACTGAATAAAGTGCCAGTTAAAATAACATTTCCCATCAAAGATCTTACCCAGTATATAGACTGGCACCATGTAGTTATGTAACAAAGTTGTTCTTCATTTTGGTACAAGCAAAATGAAATGAAATATGTTTAGCCTCATAAAAGATCATCTCCAATATTGAAACTTGACAGTATAGTAAACCCTAGTAAAGTTAACAAATTAATGGGCTATCTGGGCTTGGTTTATATTTGGAAAACAGGAAATAGCAGAAGATATACACAACGGTCTACTTGTAGAGTCAGAGCCTGGACAATCCAAAAAGAGGCCCTTTGGATGACAGCAGTAATTACAGGAATACTGTGACCTGCTCCAAAGGATCTAAATTCACCTGGATTCTTAACCTAAGAGAAGGAATTAAGTTAGTGCTTAATTCCTAAGCACTAGAAGAAAGCTGACCAACAATTGCTTGGAACAGTAGTCAGGCAGATTAATCAAGACAAAAATTGAAAAATAGGCAAGAATCCCTTTGTTCAACCCCTTGCTGAGGACACAAGGCCTCATGTACACCAGTGGGTAAAATGGTCAGGATGTGGTGAAGAGAAATTCCTGGGACTCATTGACACAGAAGCCCCATGCACTGTGGCACTAAGATCCATTGGTGAAGCCCTGAACTCAGGCCACAGTTAGATTTAGAGAATATAAAATGTAAGAGTTGATAGGATTATGAGAGTTGGAGTGTTTTAATAGGCTTTATATAAAGAAGCTGTATCTCCTTTACCTAAATATTTTATGGGAATGAACCTCGTATCTGCCTGGGGGATGTTCCCCCTACCGAGTACCGCAAAACAAAAGGCATGTAAATGCGTCCTTCAAGCAATATTAATTGGACATGTTAAATGGGAACCAGTAAGACTGCCCAAGCCCACAGTGTAGAATAAAAACTGGAATGCTGGTAGGGACAAATTCTCCGATAGCCCCATGTGGAATGTAAAAACTGGAGCTTATGGCAAAAGACTGTGAGCACCTCCCAGCAACTACTACTGGGAATGTGGACTAGAGAATTTCCACCCGATGGGGATTTACTACCCTTGCTATGGGACATTAACTGAAGCTACTCCTAAGACTGAAAGACATAAAGTGACATTGAAACCTGAAATACCCATGATGTTTGGGTGACATCAGAGAAACATTCTAATAGGGATAGCAGTGCCCACAACAGTTCCATAATAAAATGCTTTCTACAGGATCATGCCACCCAGGGGATGCAAGGAGGAGATATAAGCACTGAGCCTCTCTTCCCCTAAAACTGGCCCTGGAACTGTTTAAGGACCTGCTGGATTCTACTGTCACTTGGACAGTGACCTATAAACAGCTCTAAAGCAACCAAGAGATGCTTGGTTTGTAGGTGGCAGTTCCAAAATGAACAGATAACATCCTATTTGGAAGGATGCCACTTTGATCCAAGAAGGTAAAAACACATGAGCTCAGTGGGTTGAACTACATGCTGTTTTCCTAGTGGTGATAGAGGAATTGAGCAGTGGAGCCCCTGGTGTTTGGGTTTTTACTGACTCATGGGCAGTGGCCAATGGTCTGGCCACACGGTCAGGCAGAAGGACAATGAAAACCTGGCCTTTTAAAGGGCTGCCCATATGGGGTACAGCTCTATGAGGTCCATAAAGTAGGACATGTCGATGCCCAGCAGAAGAGCCACCTTCCAGGTTCAGAAGGTGACTGGAATTGAAAGCAGATATCCCTGTGGCCTTGAGGTGGCCACCTGGGTCCATGAAATGAGTGGATATGGGGTACTGCCGCAGTGCATAGGGGCTCAATCTAGGCATATTCCTTCTAGGCACACAATGCCAATAAGAATTGTTCTGTCTTCCAGCAAAAAAGACAGAGACTGCTGACGGCTGTGGGATCGCTGGTGGGAAGGCCCTGAACAGAGCTGGCAAGTGAGAGTAATGCCCACAAGCCTGGGGGCTACAAATGGGTCTTGACAGCAATAGACACTGACTCTGGACTGAGCTCTAGAAATACCAGGTAGAAGATGCAAATACCAGAGTTTCACAAAAAAACAAAAAAAATATTGCATGGATTTGGATGGACAACCATCCATCATTTCTTCAGACAAAAGAACACACTGTACAGTCATAATGTCCAATAATGGACAGAGAGACATTCTCCTCAGAGTAATACTGGTTGGATAGAAAAGTAGAATGGGCAGGTAAAACAGTGGTTGTCTAAAATAGAGGGGGATAAAAGCATGAATGGCTGCCTTCCACACCTTCGTGAGTGGGTACTCACATTCAACAGGACTGGGACTAAAGGAGTGTCTCCACTAGATCTTCCTCCGTTTTTCTGGCTGATCTGGGGAAGAGGGGCTGGAAAAGATGCTGGGATGACTACGCAATTCTTGCTAAGGGAAGAGTATGCTGGTATTAATGTAATGACTATACTTTTCTTCTTCCCCACATCACCTCAATTTTTCCCCCCACCCAATGCAGTGGTACAAGGACCAGGGCTGCAATTACAAGTACTAGAAGCAGGAATGATTCCTAAGCAAGAAACTGTAACTGTGTTTTTAAACCTTATGTCAGAATTCCTAGGGGCCTGACAGGGGTGGGTTTTGCCTTCACCCCATCTGGCAAATTGGGGCTGACAGTGAATGCAGCTATACTGCCTGGTGGTAAAGGTTCCCCCCTAGTTCTGCACCTGTGCAACCTCACCTGATCTGAACGGGAGTGGGCTGAGGGGGAGGTACTTTCTGGACTAGTATGCTGCCTGCACTCCAGACCAGCACAGTGGCTAAACCTGATGTCCCTTCCAAAGGTGGAAAAGTTTGGGTATTAATAAAGAGAAGGAGGATAAAGGAATGAATAAATTGGTTATAAACTGAGAGAAATCCAACAGTACATTAACACCTCAAGAGAGGCTAAGAGCAAGAGATGACATTGTCTCTAAGTTCAGTTATGCCAAATGCCTGAAAGGGTGAAGCTGTGTGTTCGCCAAGACCATTCCTGCTTTTGGAACTTGACAAGATCAATGAAGCCTGAAAACCTGAGTGGCCTCACCTTGGGAGACATATTCATGCAATATGATGACAGACTGGATGAACAGCAATGACTGAATGGGATTCTAGTAATGTGCCAGTATCTTTTGAGTTATCCTATATGTCCTTTTGTTGTAAGGGATCCAAGTGCAAAGACTGGAGGTGGATATGATATTGTGAAACATTATCTGGTCTTCCTCAGTCTCCTGGCATACAAATTCCAAAATCCTTGGAATCTCCAAAGTGTTTTTTGTATGCTAATGATTAACAGATGGCAGGCAGCCCCTAGGCAGCTTCAGGATGGGATCTGGTCACCAAAAAGACCAAGCAGGATTAGAGGGTTGGGACCTCTAGCACTCCACACTCCAACCTCTAGGAAGGGCAGAGGGCCTGAAGGTTAAGCTGATTACCAATGGCCAATGACTTAATCAATCATGTCATGTAATAAAGCTTCCATAAAAACCCAAAAGTACTAGGTTCGGGGAACTTCCAAATAGCTGAACACCTGACGATTCCTGGAGGGTGGTGTACCCGGAGAGGGCATGGAAGCTCTGTACCCCTTCCCATATGTATGCCTTATGCATATCTTCATGTGTTTCCTTTTTAATAACCTTTGTAATAAACCAGTAAACATGAGGAACTCTGAGTTCTGTGAGCTGTTCTAGCAAACTAATCAAACCCAAGGAGGGGGTTCACAGGAACCCTGATTTTATAGCTGGTCTATCAGCAGCACAGGTTAAACGACCTGGTGCTTGTGATTGGTATCAGAAGTAGGGGACAGTATTGGGGACTGCCCTTGATCTGTGGAATCTGATATTATCTTCAGGTAGATAGTGTCAGAATTGAATTGAATTAGAGGACACCCACAGGGTGTTTGCTGCTAGAAGACTGCTTGCTTGGCGTGCAGGAAAAAACCCCCACATACCTGACTGTCAGAAGTATTGTGTGACTATGTTGTGAGAGTATAGCAGGAAGAAACTGAGTTTGTTATTCCTATATTCTAAGACAAGGTCTTCAAGGGTTAGGTGTCATTTGATGTGACCAGCTAGGAATGCTTAGAAGAAGATAAGTTTTATTTTAAGATATAATATTCTAGTTGAATGATACCCTAAATAATCCAGTCTATAAAGTGTCAGAGTTATATTCTAAGGTACTTAGCAGAAATGGCAGTTTTCTATTTCTAGTCAGTAGCAGAATTTTACGAGACAACTCTCTATTATATATAACTGGGGATATGCTACAACTTTTTAAAAAATCTAAAATGAACAAGCTTTTCTATAACATTGATCACCTTGTGCACTATGCACATGCTTTCATAAATCCCTAACAAAATTACTTTTGCATCTATTAAGAACTTAACTTTGAACTGTAGTAGAAATAAATACTCAGCAGACCATCCAAAGAGCAAAATACTTGCAACGTACCTGGGACTACTTGGGCTATGAAGTTCATCAGGCCCACAGTTGGCCTCACTGAGACCAGGGCAGGAGTTATGCACAGCATAGACAGACATGCTGGGATGTTCAATGAGAAGGTTTTCCATAGGACTTGTTTCCACCTTGATAGTGGTTAATCCACCTGCAGTGAAACACGGGGGAGGGGTGATAAACCAGCTCTCCTCCATTGGACAGGACTCGAACTGGAGGAAGCAGGAATCACTTGTATCAGCCAAGCATTCAAGAGATGCAGGTAAACAGGAAAAGACCGAAGGGTGCTCAGTAGGTGACTCTTCACTGATGCCGTCATCATCGTCTTCCTCTTCTTCTGCTGAGAAGCCAGTGCAAGTATCTAGATCGTAGTCCACATTGCAGTTCATGTTGGCTGTCGGAGAGTTCCACGGGAGGAATATCACCACATGGAGCAGTCATTGTAAAGCCACCAATCAAATTCACAGCACAGAAAAAGAAGAGATGATACTGTTAGCTGATGCTCACATTCCTTCCTTTAGTTCAGAAACAAAACCCTTTCTAGTCACTCATAATGATTATAAAATAATTTCTGAGCATTTTGTGTGTGTGTGTGTGTGTGTGTGGTGTCACTATATGGGATGGAGTATGTTAGCGTTGCAGGAATGGTTTTAGGGCTGTTTCTCCTCTGCTGAATAAACATAAAATGAGCCACCTGCATTCCTGTTTGTCTCACGTGAGGGTTTCCTATGAAAGTGCCTTTGATTAGATCAGGCTATAAGAGTTGCAAAACTGGAGAGTCTGATGTCAGTCAATTTCACTGACTATCTGGCACAGGATGTTTCCTGCCATTTTTTTCGTAAATAATTTTTGTTTACTTTTAAGGGTTAAAAACTTTCAGTTACTGGTTTACTTATGCCAAAATGGAGAGAGGCAAGAGCTTCCACTTTCACCATGAAAATTAACCAGAGTACACCTTACCTATGAAGTCAACAAGAATCCATTCATCATCTTCTTTCTCACTAAATTCTGGTTCTTGGTTGGAAGAAGTATTAACTTCACCCACAAACATTTTATTCAGCCTCTGGAACATTGTTAAGGCAAGATTGAGACTTTGGCGGGGTGTCTTTATAGCTGAGATTTCAAAGTCTTGTCTTCAGTTGGCCCAGGGGTACCGACAGGAGATTAAAGTGCACAGGGTGCTTATTCAACTTAGGTGAACAGCAAGAAGAGTCATTATTCCTGAAACAGAAAAAGGAGATAATTTAAAAATCAGCACATACTTATATGTATGTATGTTGTAAGCACATGCACACACACATACCCTTAGAAGCAAGCATATGCCTCAGGCTACATTCTACAGATACTCCTTTCGGCAGGAGTCAAACACAAGAAATGCAACATGTAAATTATCTTACAGTGGGAAATAAAAGGGAAAGAGTTGTTCTTTTTCACATCTGTGCTTTTATAATTAAGTGGTGAATTTGGATAATGTATTTCAAACTGCAATATCTCTTTTGTGTAAGTAGATGAGCAAAATCTAGATATTAACACACTTGCTGTATGATATTCAACTGAGGTCTTCCAATGGACCTAGAAACAGTGCCTGGTGACTCCCATGAAGCCAGGCCCTCATCTTGAGCTGGCTCACTTTCCCTTCTGTTCTCTATTTCTTGTATATGGCTGTAAGCACACCTAATTGCATTTAAAATCTGTAAGTATAGCATACTTTGACCTTCTAAACAATTCCTAGAGCTGGCATGGAGAAATTTGCACTGTAGAAGACCGAGTTTAGCAGCACCTACAACTGCAAACACTACTCCTGTGTGGTGGTTCAGCAGGTGGGTGCTGGAGTCAGTGGGCCTTGGTTCAAATCCCAGCTCAGCCACTCACTCGCTGTATGAGTCAGGAAGTTACACAGCTTCAGATGACAACTGTTCCTCTCTCAGGTAGTTCTGATGAGTTTTAAATAAGGAACTTCAGCCTTGATCTTATTCCATAGCTCCAGATTTATGTATCCATTTCTACCTGGTTACCTGATGTGTATATCAAACTGAACACATACCAGAAATAACTTTTAATTTTTTCCCTGCAAATTTATTCATACACATCCCCTCTCAGTAAGCAGCAGCAGTCAGCAGTTATTCAGAATAAAACCTAGCAGTTACCCACACCCCCCCTTGCCTTTTTTTTAAGAGATAGAGTCTCACTCTGCTGCCCAGGGTGGAATGCAGTGGCATGATCATAGCTCACTGCAGCCTCCACCTCCTGGGCCCAGGTGATCCTCCCACCTCAGCCTCCTGAGTAGCTGGCACCATATGCATGCACCACCACCCAGTTAATTTTTAAAAATTTTTTGGAGAGATGTGATCTTGCTACATTGCCCAGGCTGGTCTTCAACTCCTGGCCCCAAGTGATCCTGCAGCCTCAGACTCCCAAAGAGCTGGGATTACATCACATCTGACCATCCTTGACTTCTTCTGTGCCCTCCCACTAACCTCTCATCTAAACTATCAGCAAATCCCTATCAACTCCAGCTGCAGAGACAGCTCAAATCTGCCTCTTTTCCTTAATCCTAATTTAAACTTTCATCCTAGTTTAAGCCAACCTATTGTCTCTTAGGACTTTGCCAAAACCACAACCCAGACAGTCTCCTTGATGCTACTCTTGTTAAATGAGACAATGCAGGGAATAGAATTAGCAAGGGACTTGGCACAAAGTCCTCAGTCCAGGCCAGCTATTCTCCACACATTTCCCGAGCACTTACTGTGCATCAGGCATAGTTCTGAACACAGGGGAGAGAGCTGTGAACGAGGCCTTCCCATGATAAGTGTAACAACCCAGTGTGAAGCATGTTATAGAAGTGGTAGTACCAAGTGTCCCTCACACTACCTGAGCAGACTTCTGCCATAAATGGCTTTAGTTTTGCGTGATTGAGAAAATCAGGAAGGGAGAGAAGGAACACCATGGAAGCCAGCAGATGAGTGAGCAGAGGGCACCTGTGGTACCAATCTAGGTCCAGATGGAGGGCCAGATCCTGCAGGGCCTTGTAAGCCAGAAGAAAGGGGAAGGAAAAGTTAGAAAAAAGACAACCCAGGTTTCTGGCTTAGCCAACTGAGGGGAGATGATGGGACATTTTAGGGGTACAGAAATGAATACCACAGAAAGCATAGGTTGGAGTCGTTTCAGACATGCTGAATTTGGGGAATGTGCAAGATGATACAGCCGGAGATGTCCAGCAGGCAGCTGAATACAGAGCTTTGGGACTGAGGAGTATGGTCTCAGCTGGGAGCACAGATCTGGGAGCTGTTGACACAAAAGGGGTGAAAAAAAAAAACGTAAGAGTGGATGAAATCACCAAGGGCTGGTAAAAAGCATCTCACTAATCAACAGTTTTTATCACAAGCATCAGCCTTGAATCCACAACTTCAGGCTCCTGACAGTTCACTTTTAAAACCACCTTTGGCTGTAGAAGTAGCTGGGTCTGTAGCAATAAGACTCCCGGTTCAATCCCTAGTATGTAACCTGGACTGCTACAATTGTTTGGCACACTACTACGAGAGTAAAACATTTCAAATAAATGACATTAGAACACTTTTGTGGTCACAATTCAACATCTTCAGCCATTAATTATTAAGAGCGGGTAAACAGGAAGTGTCACTTGCATAACCAGTCTTCCTGAAACCTTTTGGAAAGCAACACAGCCAAATCATGAGGGCTGGAGCTCTAGTATGAGAATTCAAATTCAGCTTTATGTTTCATGTAAGAGGAATGACAAGAAGAGTGGACTGTATAGTTAGTTCGCTTGACCCACTGTGGTGTGATAGTTATATCCCAAAAGATGAGCTATCATGAGGTCTGATGTAAATAAAGGTTTTGAAGGATACAAGCTAGAAGCGAAAAAGATATTTTCAAAATCTTTCCCCATTTCTCTTAGTGGTGGAGGCAGATATTGGCCCCAAGTACAATTCTGTGTCAGCTGAGACAACTGAGAGAATCATCCCAATTCTCCAGGGCACAGTGCTGGGCTCTGGCCCTGCATCAGCTAAGCATCCAGAGCCATGGACTGGGGAGGCCAGAACCCCACAGGGGAACCCTTGCTCATCCTGGATGAGCACCTTGTCCCCTGCTGTGATGCTACATGAGTGGAAGGCACTACCACCCAGGCCAGATAAGCAGCGATTACAAGGCAGGAGACATTGCTGGGGCCACTGCTGGGTTCCCAAGCACAAACTGCCCCCTCTGGCCACAGTGCCAAACCCATGTAAAGAAAGGCAGCTTGTGCCTGGAATACGCAACTCTGCTACAGAAAAGGCTCCTCTAGAGTAGCTCTCTATGGAGCAGCACAAGTCAATGCTCTCTTGGTTTCCTAATGTCAGAGGTTAGCTGCAGATCTCCTACGTCTCTGCAAGGACAACCAACCTCAGGTGGGCAAGGGAAGGTGATGGAAGGGAGGTGAAGAAAGCCCAGGCAGGCGAGGGAAAAGCTCATCCTTCAGCTCACCTGAGTCACTGCTGGTATTTACATAGCACAACTGCTGACACTCTGTCGGAAGGACACAGAGTGGAGTCCTTGGGAAGAGGTGGAAAGAGCACTGATCTGGGCATAAGCAGAATTCTGGTTCTGGAACTATCATAGGTGGCTGGAGCTACAAAATTTGCCATTCTGAGCCTCAGTCTCTCAGAAAAGTGGGGAGACTGCGTTGGATTGCCTCTTCACTCCCTTTCCCCACAAACTTCAAGCACAAAGAAGTGAGGTTGGTCTAACAATGTAAAGTTCCCTTGACCCTGCTTTCTGTAGGTGTTCCAAAAGACCAGGGGCTGTTGGAGAGGTCCCCTGCCATATGCTAAAACTGTCCAATGAGGTAGCCACTGGGCACATTAGAGAAATGAATACTTGAAATGTGACTATTGTGACTGAGAAACTGAATTTTTAATTTAAATCCCTTTAAATTTAAAAGTTGATAATTAAGTCAATTTTTGGAAAACTTTCAAGTATGTTTGGAATAACTAGGGTATGTGAAACTACTTTTTCACCTGTAAATTTTATGACATTTAAATATAGATGAAAATTTTATATCTGAAATGAGATGTTCTGTGTGGGTAAAATACACACTAGAGTATAGTT
The DNA here is from genome assembly GCA_963574885.1 of Lepilemur ruficaudatus. Taxonomy (NCBI): domain Eukaryota; kingdom Metazoa; phylum Chordata; class Mammalia; order Primates; family Lepilemuridae; genus Lepilemur; species Lepilemur ruficaudatus. The sequence continues at coordinate 38,715 of CAUYRT010056479.1, forward strand.
CAAAGACTTAGCATCCCTCCAAAAAAATGTAAAATATTTCATTAATAATTTTTAGATTGATTACATGTTGAAACAATAACTTTGGCCTATTAGGTGAAATAAAATTAACTTTATATGTTTCCTTTCCCTTTTTTAATGTGGCTACTAGAAAATTTAAACATACATGTGACTCACATTATATACTTCTGTTGGACACGGCTGTTCCAGAGAAATATCCCTAAAATCGTAATGGCCTATACTTCTATGGATGGCCCAGAGACTGTCCCTGCCCAGTCACTACTACTCTCGACCTTGGTTCCTGCCCAGGGATGGAGGTTCTCAATGGGACTGCTTTTATGTGGAGCTAAAAGGCAAAGCAAAGAGGTTTAGACTTCTCTCCTTCCCACACAGCCACTGACTTTAATAATCATAACTCTAGGGCAATGATAAAACTAAAATGAAAATTCCAGGAAAAGCATGTGTCCTAAGAGGACAAATTTTTACAAATACAGCTCTGGAATTTAGCAAAGAGGCAGAGGCAAAGAAGGCTAGGTGGGGTAGTGCTGCTGTTCTCTGAGGCACCTGTAAGCTTTCAGCTGTAACCAGCCTTGGCCTAGCAGTCTCCCTGATGGACAAAAGAAACAAAGTGTCTGGGCCCAAGCATTTCAAGAAGGCAGCTTTGTCCCTGTTCTGCTTGACTCAAAATACCTCCACCTCCTTCCTTTTAAAAATAAATGCCCTTTTCACTATTAAGACGACAAAACTACATTATAAAAAATTTACAAAATAAATTAGGAAAATAGGTATTATTCCATTGCCTTGTTGCAATCATTGTTAGATACTGGTGCATTTCCTTCTAGTTTTTTCTTCTACATATAAAGGTTTCTTTTTATCATTATCATTCGGTTGTAAGTCTACCGAATGCACAATTTTGTATCTTGCATTGTTACTTAACATTTTATCATCAATGTTTTTCACATTATTACATGAGCAGAGATGCTTAGTTGGCAGAGAAAGGTGGCTGAGTTTAATAGTCATGGGAAAGAGCAGTCTGGTTTCAGAATTTAGAAAACGAGTTGCTACTTTGAAGATCTTGTTAGTATAATTTATTTTCTCAGTTTAAAGATATGTAGCCCACCAAGAGGCCATATGTTATGGTACCTAAAGACCAGTCTGGGGTAGCCTGCGCTATCTGAAATCTTGGCTCTGCTACTGGCAACCTGTGTGAATTCAGGATATTTAGTAACAGGATATTTGGTGCCTGCTTTTTCATCCTTAACATGAAAATAATGATTGTAATACCTACTTCATAGTGCCATCATGAGGCTTAAGTGTTTATCACTTAGAATAGCAAGCACTCAGTAAATATTAACTACAAGTTCCTTCCAAGCTAGTTGTGAGACCGTAAGCAAGTCACTTAGTATCTTTAGGTCTGGGTTTCTTCATACATAAAATGTCTACATAATAATCAAAGCTACAATATACTGATTGCTTATCGTATGTGACAGGGCCTTGAGGTACTTATTTTTCCCATTTTACTGATGAGGCAATTGAGGCTCAGAAATTAAGTAACTTGCTCAAAGTGACAGCTGGTTGGGCTGGCATTAGACCATAAGTCCGTCTGAGTCCAATCCCTGTACAGGCTCTCTCAGGCTCCCAGCATCAACTCCAGTTCTAAGAACCTAAGAAAATAGCGCCTTTCAGTTGGTTTTGGCTGCCAGCAGGCGGCTCCAAAAAACATTTTTAAATTAAAAAAAAATACCCACAACTTTGATGATCTGACTTCTAAATATGTGTACAGTTGTGGCTCCTTGACAGCTTCAGCATATCAGGTGGCTAAACTAACACACCTTCATTGAAAAACTGCCTCAGAATTATCTTTCTCTTTATATCCTAACTTCTTCCACTACTTTAAAAAATGAATATGCTGATTCAACTAATTTAAAATCAATTTTGAACTGCAGAAAGACCAAGCCAAGAAAGTTGCCTTTGTTTGGTCCACTCCTACCCAGTCTATTCAACTAGTTTACAAGGAAGGTTGTTCCCCCAGGGACCCACTACTGCCTGCCCAGAAGGCTGAATGACAGTGGACAAAGACAGCAATAAGTGGTAATTCATAGCCTGTTACCCTTGAATTTTGAAAGCAGGGCCATTCCCAAGAGACACAGGAGGGAGCAAATGCAGAAAAGAACAAAAGATAGGAGAGAAAACAAGAGACCTTGGTCACAGAAATGAGTAAGGTCCTGGTTCCAGGCAGGAGCCTTTGAAAAGCATGCTGCCAATTCAGAATTATAGTGATTGCGACTTAAAACCCAAAGCTTCCCAGTGCTTTTCACACCTGCAAATGAAAAATGTATTTCAATTACCAAGCTAGGGACTTCAGGATCTTGGGGCTCTCATAATGACTTCAGTTCGATGACCCTAAGAGTCACATTTTTTCCCTTTTCCCCAAAACTATGCTGCATTTAGAAAAAGCTTTTAGCAAGGATGCCCAAGTTCTTGGGAGGCACAGATGTAAAGCGGCTCTTCCTTAATTTACTCTAAATTGGAATTAACATACCAACCAGATATAATCAGGAAATACGATCAAAACAATGAATCCCCACATAAAATTCACTGGCAACTTTGAAAGAAAAAACACTATTTCCTTTTAACTGGCTGTGTGGCCTTGAATAAGTTACTTAATTTCTCTGTGCCTCGGGTTTCCTACCTATGAAATAACAGGGACTACTTTCGAGAGTTATGAGAATCAACTGCGATAACGTACGTAAAGCCCCAAGCATAGTATATGGCGCATACTAAGCGCTCAATAAGCCCAAGTGATCAAAACGATTACGATTTAATTTTTAACAGGAAAGTAAAGCGCTCTTTCCACAGGTGCAACCTCAAATAGTGATGTGCAAGATCAAGTCGGGTGGAGGAACAGGCAACGGACAGGCGGTCACTCCGGCAGGGGCGGTCGCCGGGTAACGGAGTGGGTTCCCCGCAGCCGCGAGGCCTCCTGCGCTCCCGCGCGCGGCCCTGCAGAGCGGGACAAGCAGAGCGGACGCGGGGCGCCGGGCCGAGAGTCCAGACGCCGCTGCCTTCCAGCGCTACGTCCCGGGCGGCGGCCCCGGGCGCTCGTCCTGGAGCCGGGGAGCCCCGGGCCGGGTCCCGAGCGGGCAGCCCCATCCAACGGCCGAGCGCAGGAGGGGGAGGCGTGGAGCGGAGTGAGGAGGAGGAGAAAGAGGAGGTCCCGCCGCGGCCAAGAAAACAGGCCACGCTCGGGGGAGGAGGCAGAAACCAAACACCCAACCGCCGCCCAGAGCCGGGGCTCGGCCGGGCCCGTGTCCGCGCCGCGGCCGCCCATACCGCGGGCCGCGGAGACCGCCGAGGGCCGGCCGACGGGGTGGGCGGCCCGGCCTGGCGGCGGCGACACAAGAAAACAGCAAGAAGCTCGGAGGGCGCTACAGCCCGAGCCCCGAGGGCAGGGCGCGCGGCCGGACCCGACGGGCTCCGGGGCCCCTGGACGCTGGCCCGCCCGCACTTACGTGGGCCCGAGCCGCAGCCGGGATGCGCGAAGGAAGCGGCCGCCGGCCCGGCGGGGGAAGGCGCGCACGGGCGCGGGGCGGCGCGGGGCTGCTGAGGTAGCGGCGGCCGGGCTGCGCTGCGCTGCGCCTCGCTCGGGACGGCGGGCGCAGAGCCGGCTCCAGCCCTCCCGCTGCTGCGCGCAGGCCGGCCCGTCCAGGTCCTTTTGTTGTTGTGCGGCGCTCGCAACAGCTGATCGGCCGCTCCGCCCGCCGTCGGGCCCGGCCGCCCCGCCCCGGGGCCGCGCCAGCCCCGGCCCCACCAATCGGCGGCGTGGGCGCCCCGGGGCCGCCCTGCGAGAGGTTGTCACCAACGCACGTGACCTGGCGCCCGGCCCGGCGACGCTCTCAAGTCAGAAACAAGCCTGGGCAACAAAAGCTGGGCTCCCTGAGTAGAGACCAGGGGCGAGCGGAAGGGCGGGAGAGAAGGGGCTCGGGGGGCCCCCCAGAAGCGGGAGCCGGCGGGAGCCGGCGGGTGGGCGGGCTGCGGGGAGGAACCGGCGAGTTGCGGGCAGAGCAGAAGGAAGAGCTCGTCCGTCCGCCCTCAGCCGCCCCTTTGGCTGAGAGAGGAGTGGAGAGTTTGGGGCATCAGGAACACAATTATTCCTGTCCTGTAAAAGGAAAATTAAGGACACTGGGAGTGATGGGGCTAGCGCCTCCACGGGCCCCATTCTGGCCGGCGTAGGAATAAACCCGTAGGCTGGGTGCTGTACTGGGGACCCGCCTCCAGGCCTTCTTGGGAGTGAAGGTCTGGGCTCCTGATACAGGGGATGGCGGCCCACTCAATCCCCTTTTAAAACCAGGAGCTGGGCCCGCCTGCTGTGGAAACGAACGGTGGGAGCTGACGAAGCTTGCCCCACAGGCTCAGGATTCTGCCCGGGTATGAGGCAGAGGAGGCCATGGGACCAGGCCTGAAGGCAGAGCGGGCGGAACCTCGAGGGCCCTTTGCTCCCGCGGGCAGGAAGAACCCTACGTGAAGAAGAGTTAGGAGAGCTGCGTCTTGCCCGGGCGGTGCAGCTCGGCTCTGGTGTGACAACGAGCAGTTACGATCTCTGTTCTGTTCACATACGTGCAAACTGGGCATTCACAGGGGCCTGCCTACTCACCAGGTTATTTATAGTGAGAAGGAAATGAGACAGTGGGCTTGAAATTGTTTTCCAAACCAAAGCCCTGTACACATATAGTGGATTAACTGAGTCTGGCAAAGGCAAGAGAGTCATGTTGCTGCGTGTCAGCTCTCATGTGCATCCTGTTTGGACTGGGATGTAATTTTCTGACCCAGGGTGAAATTTATAGAGGTATATCTATCATACATTACAGTAACTGGAAGACACATTTGAACCTCACAGGAAATCCTGAGGCCAGTCCATTTCCAACAATACTGGCTGTAAGGGATGTAAATTGAAGTGCAAGGAACTGTTTGACACCCAGGAGTAATGATCAATATGGTGGTCATTTGGCCTTATCTTGGGAGGTGGAGCAAGGCTGTAACTGTGGACTAGATAATCTCACAGAATTGAACACACTGAGTTTTCTTTATTTTTTACATTTTTTAAAAGTTTAATTATTTTAATTTTAATAATATTTTCAAAAGCCTGGCGGCCGGTCACCAACTGGGAACAGGCCCCGCTGACCCCACCCCGGCCCCGCCCACTGGAGCTCCCTAACGCCCGGGAGGAGGTGGAGGTGGAGGGGCGGCGGGAGAGAGAGGCGGGGTGGAAAAGATTGAATCCTCCAGGCTGACTGCGCACCGCCAGCGGTGGAAATGCCACACTTTGGATTTTAGGTTTTGGCAAATCAGTCTCATCCTGATATTTTCTCTCGAATGCTATGATAGGAGCCCCATGATCTCTTGTTTATCCTCAGGAATCCGCGAGGAGACCTTTCAGAACCAAGGTATGATGACAATTATGACAATTATAAGGGTCTAATTTTTTAAAAGTCAAAAAGACCTAACTTTTTTCAGATTGGTAAGGTTTATCATAGTTAAAGGCAACATGTGAAAGCATGCAACCTTCTTATGATAAAGCAAGCAGTATGAAATGCAGATGACGTTTCGAAAGATGGCCACAACAATATCTTCTTCACCAAGAAGTGGAGTCTCTTTTTCCTCCCTTTATATCTGGGCTGGTCCTGTGACTGCTTTGACCAACATAATGTGGCAGAAGGAATGTTCTGTGACTTCCAAGCCTGAACATTAAGCAAACCTGACAGCTTCTGCTTTGCACTCTGGGAAAAGCCAGCTCCCACTTAAGGAGAGACCACCATGCTGTGAGGAAGCCCAAACTAGCCATGGGGAGAGGCCACACAGAAAGAGAGAGAGGCCTGGCCAGCCCTTAGCTCTTCAGCTCATCCCAGCTGAGGTATGAGTGAAAAAGCCCTCTAGGAAGCAGACACCATATGGAAGAGAGATAAGCCATCTCTAGGGAGCCCTGCCAAAATCGCAGAACTGCAGACAAATAAATGGTTGTTGCTTTAAGGGACTAAATGTTGGAGTAGTTTTTAAAGCAGCAATAGATACGCAAAACACAAAGCTAGCAGAAATGCCCATCACAGATCCACCATCTCTAAACTCCACAAAGTAGAGTTTTTGTGACCAAAAAAAAAAAAATCTTATCTCAGGAGTCATTTGCTTTCTGTTTACTCTCTTGCTGATTTATAATCTTCCCACCTGGTGCTTGTTTATCCCAGAGGTGTACCAAAGAGGCGGTGGGGTAGGGCAGGATAGGAGAAGTCTGCCCCTATGAGGGAGGAGTAATTTACTACTGACATTGTTTGGAACTGTTGGAGCATGATAACAATAAAAAGCAAACTGATCTTTAGTCAATTTTATCATTGTTTTAAACTTCTCTATAGACAAAAGTTCTCTGCCTACTGCCCTCACCTGTGATGGATCACTCCCACAGCCTCCCTCCTTGGGATGCCACCTGTTTACATAAATACATGCAGTGAGACTCAGGAGTAATGTCATCTCCACAGCACAGAGCTGTCCGAACACATCCAAACTGTCAAATCACACAACTGCAAACCAGCCTCTCATCTGTTGGCTGACAAAGACCCAGCCAGGTTCCCTGCCTGGGCAGACCCAGTGAATCCAACCATCCTTTAATTCACAGTATAATTCTTAGCATGTTGCCATAGTACCCACTTCCAGGCTGACCCCGTGCTGTGGGGGTGACCCTTTCCCCATCTGTCAGAGTCCTCCTGTCTGTTTTCCATGGAGCTCAATACACTCCCTTATCTACCCTAACAAAAGGGATTCAACCTCAAGTTTTGTTCTGAAGGCTCACAGGGAAAGACCACATTCATGCCAACATCCAGATACAATGCAGTTAATGCCCCTGCCTCCTGCTTCCGAAAGCAGGCTGTGGCCATCACCCTGCCAGTTGCTTCGAGGCTGCTAAAGAATGTTGTTTTCTACCAAGCCATGGGATGGCTGCTCAGGGCAGCCTCAGAACACAAAGCAACAAATCATCCAGTCTGTTCTGAGGAGAACCCCAAGTGAAGTCCACTTAGGTCATTTTCAACTTATCCAACAATAAATAGGGTCTGCTGAACTTCTACTATAGGCCCAGTATGTTGCCAAGTGTCTGAGAAAGACAGAAGAATTTTTGTTTCATTGTATTTTAGAAGAACAATCACTTGGAATTCCAGTGAAATCTGTTATCCTAAAAGAAGGGAAGAAAGGATCTGTCTGGGTCTCCAGAAAGCCTGGGACAGAAAGAAGGAAGCAAGATTCAGTGAACTCTGCTTTCTGAAATAAAAACAGAAAACAGAAATCTAACTGGGTTGCCAGTTAGATTCCTCCTCAGAAAGGAGTCAGGAATTACTCCAGAGCCATAAGTGTCATAGCTTTTCAAGCCCCTGCTTCCTTTGTGACTTCCGTATATTAGTTTTCTCAACACTATTTCCACATGGTGATTAGAAATAAGATCCTTAAAATAAAAAAGATCTATGTTCTGGGCACTGGAGTCAGCAGCCAGTGCTGGGGAGAAAAGCCCTCAAGAGTTGTGGTAGCACATGCTGGATTGTGACTGACTGATGATTGCTCTAGGCCTAGAGTGCTTTCTCTGGTTTCTGTAAAGTCCTCACTTTGAAGACTTTTTAATCTCTGGATGAATGCACAGATAAGAACTCAATTATTTAGAATTATATTAAAAGTTACCCTTACAGCAGAGCAGAAAGCAAGGTCACCCCTTAAAGGATACGGTCTAGATATATGACATAGACTATCCTTCCATACACCAACCCAGCTACGAGGAGCCATGGAGAGACCTGCTCTGTGGGGCAGACCTGACTTGGTGCTAGGATGATTGTTGGAAGTTAGCTGAGATGTGTGAGCAAAGGTCTTTTATAACCACCTCACATACTGCTACTTCTGGGTCACTGCCCAGCAGTTCACGTGTACCAGAGGCTACTCAAGGTGGGGTCTATAACCATGAATTGCTCTGTTATGGTAACAGCTTGGGTACAACATGTCTTTCTGGCGTTCTCAAAAAGATAATGCAGACAATATGACTACTACTTACATAAGCCACACACTGTCTAAATAATCTACCTATGTAAGGAAAACTTCTTTATTGTTACTGGGTTATTCTTTTTTACTGGAATTAACTACCTTAAATATCCAGTACATTTTGCAGGATTAATTTGTGTTCTTTAATGCCCAGATTTTTTTTTTTTTTTTGAGACAGAGTGAGACTCTGTTGCCAGGGCTGTAGAGTGCCGTGGCTTCAGCCTAGCTCACAGCAACCTCAAACTCCTGGGCTCAAGCAATCCTTCTGCCTCAGCCTCCCGAGTAGCTGGGACTACAGGCATGTGCCACCATGCCTGGCTAATTTTTTTACATATATATTTTTTAGTTGGCCAATTAATTTCTTTCTATTTTTATAGTAGAGATGGGGTCTCGCTCTTGCTCAGGCTGGTCTTGAACTCCTGACCTTGAGCTATCCACCCGCCTCGGCCT
>CAUYRT010056481.1:0-42252 GCA_963574885.1 Lepilemur ruficaudatus
AATAGCTGGGACTACAGGCATGCGCCACCATGCCCAGCTAATTTTTTCTATATATTTTTAGTTGGCCAATTAATTTCTTAATATTTTTAGTAGAGACGGGGTCTCGCTCTTGCTTAGGGTTGTTTCGAACTCCTGACCTTGAGCGATCCGCCCGCCTCGGCCTCCCAGAGTGCTAGGATTACAGGCGTGGGCCACCGCGCCCGGCCAGGAGTCCAAGTTTTGAAGCTAACGCATGGCTGTGGTCATTACCATTATCTCAGCTATTTTGGTGTAATGAAATTATTTGCAGTCCAAACACCTGGGCTTAAATCCCAGATCTTCCACTTACTATGTGACCTTGGATGAATCATCTAACCTCATTCAGTTTTTTCATCTTTAAACAGAGTTATTATTTTCTTTGCATATATCATAGGATAATTGTAATATATTTACATATGACAGGGACAAGGAAGAGGACCATGGCTGTGGATAGAATGCGTATGATGTAGGTGAGATTCAGAGGTATAGTCAAAACTGCTAGCGGTTAAGGGGCAGGACTCAAACTCACAGCAGGAAACCAAGGAGCAAGATTGGCCGCAAAATGGGGTCAGCGTGGCAGGGGTTAGAGGGAGAGTTCACATCGTGGTCATGTGGTGGGAAGCAGCACGCACGGGGACAGTAGAACACACATCTATGCCACAAAGAATGACCTGGTAATGGGGAAGAGACAATGACGCAAAAGAAAGAGCCAAGTCCTGGGTAAGATGAGAAGTTGGAGGGGATGTGAATATTTTTTCACTGAACCAGGAGGCAGGAAGCAGCTGTTAGGGGCAGATGTAGCAGGTTGGTAGAATTGCTCATGGGTAGATCAGGGAGTTCCCACCCGATGTTTGCTATCCTTTTCAGTGTCCTATGAGATAAAGTCATCAGCTGAATGTAGTGGTTGGTGAGTGTTGAGAAACGAGGATATGGTGATTAACTTGGTTATTATATATTTTTTGTATAATCTCAAGATGAGAAAGCGGACAAGCCTTTACCATTTTAAAATGGTAAAGCATGGAAGGTGTCTCAAATTACTTCCTCGTTCTTGACTCTATCTTCCCTATTTCCCCTGCTTTCTTCCTGCGACTCTTTCCTACCCTTCCATTGTATTCAGCCTCCATTCTCCTCTCTCAGCTAATTCCGCTCCTTCTCACAGCCCTCCATCCTTTTGCTGCTTTCTAAGTCCTGCAAATTGCTGCCTCGACTTTCAGCAGGATTTGTTTTTTAGTGTCTTAGACAATATAGTTGGGGATTCATTGAATTTTTTATGATTTAATTTTGTCTTCTTTGTTGGTTTATAAGTTTTAGCTTTTTGTTTTGTTATTTTAGTGATTGCACTAGGGTTTAAAGAATGTATCTTTAACTTACCACAGTCTACATTCAAGTGAATACCACTTTACGAATGGTATAAGAACCTTACAACGATATGCTTCCATTTCTATCTTCCTGGACTTTATGATATAGTTATCATACATTTTACTTGGTGTTATACACACACATGTATATTATAAATTCCAAGCTACATTGTTATACTTTTTGTTTAAATGATTGTATTTTAAAGGTATTTAAATAAGAAGAATCATATATCTATCCACGTAGTTACCTTCTGGAAGTGCTTTGTTCCTTTGGGTACATCCGTATTTTCATCTGCTATAATTTTTCTTAACATTTCTTATAGTGTGGGTGTGCTAGTGATGAACTAGTTCAGCTTTTCCATTTCTGAAAAAGCATTTCACTTTTGTTTTTGAAAAATATTTTCTGAGTATAGAACTCTAGTTCAATTTTTTTCCGGTAATGTAAAGCTATTGCTCTACTGTCTTCTCACTTGTATTGGTTCTGATGAGAAATCTGCTGTTATCCTCTTCTTTTTGCCTCTGATTTTCTCTGTATCACTGATTTTTGAGCAATTTGATTATTATAATCCTTGGTGTCTTTTTTCTTTTCTTTTTGTTGCTTTTCTTTTTCTTGTTACGTTTCTTGTGTTTGGGGTTTGTTGACCTCCTTAGATGTGTGGGCTTATCATTTTCATCAAATTTGGACATATTGGCCATTGTATTTTCAAATATTTTTCTGTCTCTCCTCTCCTTTGGAGACTCCAATTACGATTACATTAAGTTGTTTGAGGTGCCCTACAGCTCACTGATGCTCTGCTCATTTTTAAAGCTCTCTTTTCATTTTGTTTCATTTTGAATAGTTTCTATTGTTCTGTCTTCAAATTCACGGATATTTTCTTCTGCAATGTCTGATCTGTCATTAATCCCACTCAAAGTATTTCTCACCTCAAATATTGTAGTTTTCATCCATAGAAGCTGAGTTGGAGTCTTTTTAAAAAAGTCTTCTATGTCTCTACTCAACTTTTGGAACATAAAGACTGTAGTTACAATAGCTGTTTCAATGTCCTTGTCTGCTGACTCTAACACCCGTGTGAGCTCTAGATGCATTTTAACTGATTGGTTTTGTCCTCATGATGAGCTGTATCTTCCTGCTTCTTTGTATGCTTGGTAACTTTTGATTGGACATTGTGAATTTTCCTTTGTTGTGTGCTGAATATTTTTGTATTCCTATCAATATTCTTGAGCTTTCTTTCCTGGGCTACAGTTATTTGGAAATACTTTGATCCTTTTGGGTCTTGCTTTTAAGACGCATTAAGCAGGACTGGAGCAATACTCTGTGAAAGGCTAATTTTTCTTCATTTCTAAAGTAAGTCTCTTCTGCATACTTTACGCAAGGCTCATGAATCATAAGGCCTTTCAGTGTGGCTGGTGGGAACAGGTACTATTCCCACCGGTATGTGACTGCTGGGCTCTACTGCCTCTGATCCTTTCGAGTGGTTCTGTCCCCAGCCCCATGTCGTTCCTTCACACGTATGCACCGGTCATTACTCAGCCGCATACTCACGGGGGACGCTCTCCAGATTTTCAGAGCGCTCTTTGCTTGCTGGTCTCTCCTCCCCAGTGTTCTGTCCTACAAATTCTAGCTGCCTGGGCCTCTCAGATCTCAGCCCCATCCCTCCGTTCAGGGAGCCCGCCACACTGTGCCCGTGTTTTCCCTTCCCGAACTGTCACCCGTGAAGCCTCTCGCAAGTCAGCTGGGACAATCACCGTACCCGTCTTGTTTGTTTCTCAGTTCTCTGAGATCCTTTGTTGACTGCTGTTGAGTCTTGAAAACTGGTAATTCATGTATTTTGTCCCTTTGTTTTGTTTTTATTTGGGAAAGTAAATCTGATCCCTGTTAGTCCATGTTGACTAGATTAGAAGTGCCGATCTAATTTTAAAATATTTTTAAAGAGGCAGTTATCATGGAGCCTAAACTGCTATGAATTGTCTCAAGTAAAGGTCTGAGGGAGCTCTGAAAACATTTCTTGGGAGAGGCAACTAATGGTGGCTCCAAATCCTTTTCCCAAAGAACTTTGTTTTCCCATACAAGCCATCTCTGTTTTGTGCTCATTCTAAGCCGGGAAGGTGATGTCCCCAGCTGGGTGACTGCTTTCTTTACAAATGGCAAATTACTGCAGTTTTGCAGAGATATGCTCTACCACCTCCCTTGGGAATGTAAAGGGAATGATAAGACCCAAAGACCATCAGCTGACTTCACTCAGCACAGCTCCAAGCTGTATTGAACTATAAGGATTGGAAATTCATGGGCTTCTGGGCCAAAATGAGATTCACATTCGTTGCAAGTAAGAATTAGTCTGTGATCCTGCAGTTTTGTTTCCTGACCCAGCACCTCCTGCAAAAATAGAAATGTCAGTGCCTGGTGGTGGCAGAACATGCCAATGATATTGTGATCTGAAGGACCAAGAAGGCGCTGGCCTCCCAGCCAGCTGGCAGGCTGCCATTGCCACTGGGAAAATCATTCCTGTGTGATAAGACAGCGACAAATGCTTTCCCTGTGGCTGCGATTAAAGCGGGCTCTGCATTATGACAACAGTGCTTCAAGCTTCGCATAGCAGTCATTTTTGCTAAATATTCATATGCTTATTTATACTCCCCCAGGCCTTGTCTGAAATCAGGGAGTTTAGAATTTCAGGCACAAAACTATTCCCTTTTTGGGAAGAAAGATTAGTGGACACAGGCATGGAGGAGTTTAGGAGTTGAGAAAGGCCTGAGGACAAAGGAAAGAGATGATTCGGTAACAAATCTTTAGGAAAACATTGTATTTCTCTAGATGCTCAGCACAAGGGAGTTGCTAATTGTGCAGGGCATGTGGCAGTGTAAGCTCCAATCCTGGGTGGCTGTATTTTTCCTAACCCAGCAACTCATAAATGTGTGTTGAATAAATGAACGAATGGTCTGTAAAAGTGGTGCAGCGTCCTCTAGGGCAGAGACTAAAAGTTGTCTTTGTAACCATTCCTGGCTCATAAGAAGAAGCTCAAATACACGTTTAGTGTGCATGGACTAGTCAACCACTGAAAAAGGAAGGGAGGAAAGGCGGGGGAGGAAAGGAGAGCGGGCAGAGGGGAGGGAGGAAGGAAGGGATTGAGGACAGACAGCTGGGCTGGCACCTCGCTTCTCTGATGGGTATACCTGGCTGCCAAGAAGCAGCTTTGTTGGCCTTCTCCAGCATTCGTTATACCTGCTTTGGGGCCATAAAATCTCAGGCGTTTATGGGGAGCCTCTGCACAATTTGTTAGCCCTTTGTAATTTACAAAGCATCTCAAAGGTTTCTGGTTGGCACTTGCCACAAGAAAAATTCAGTGTTTTAGCTTATGGTGGTGGCAGGGGATCTTCATCCCCTGAACTGGCCTTCTGATCCTAGTTGCCCCTACCCCTTCTTGTATCCCTCCCCTAACTGGCCATGGTGCGTATGTCTATGAGAGAGAGAGAAGGGGAGAGAGGGGATGGAGGAGAGGGGTAGAGGGAGTGTGAGGGAGGGAAACAATGAGAGAGAGGCTGGGGCACAGCTGGAAGACAGCTCCCCCACCCAGTCCTCTGGAAGCCCACACATCAGCATCCTTCGGCGTCCATATCCCCTTCCGTATCTACAAGGAGTTCTGGAATTCTGTTCCTGCTTATGCAACATAAGAGCTTATGGGGCGGGGCCTGGTGGCTCAAGTCTGTAATCCTAGCACTCTGGGAGGCCGGGGTGGGAGGATCCTTTGAGGTCAGGAGTTCGAGACCAGCCTGCGCAAGAGTGAGACCCCATCTCTACTAAAAATAGAAAGAAATTAGCCAGACAACTAAAAATATATAGAAAGAAAAAATTAGCCAGCATGGTGGCACATGCCTGTAGTTCCAGCTACTCGGGAGGCTGAGGCAGGAGGCTCGCTTGAGCCCAGGAGTTTGAGGTTGCTGTGAGCTAGGCTGATGCCATGGCACTCTAGCCCAGGCAACAGACTCTGTCTCAAAAAAGGAAAAAAAAAGAGCTTATGGGCTTATGGCTTCAGGAGTAGAAATGAATAGCAACAATTTATGGTACCTGGGCAGGACTGTGGAAGGGCAGTATGGACATTTCACCCTCCTTTAAGTTTCCCCCAACAAAATCAGTGGACAAAATTTTCTCTGGGTTCTTCCTCTGTGTAACAAACTAGGGACTGGTCTGAGAATCAAGATCATTAGTCCCTGTCTTACCTCTGCCTCTGACTGGCTGCGTAACTGCGGGCAGCAAGCCTGTTCTCGTCTCTGGGCCCTGTTTTTCCCATGGCAGTAGTGGAAAGGCTGTGTTGTAGGGTGTCTAGAATCCTTCTTGGCTGTGGCTTTTCTGCAATTCCAAGGAAGGCCCTGACGACCCCCACCCCCTGGTGATGCTGATTTCCTGGAGCTCACTGCTCCCAGAGGAGCTGGAGAGAAAGGACACTGAGTAACCGTTGTCCCCAAGCTACCCCTGTTTGATTTTGAAAGAACCTGGCACACGTTGGAGGCAGCCAGCCCTGGAGCTGTAGCACTTTGAGGACACAAGGGTTCCCCCTGCCTTTCCTCCCTGGTCCTCCTCACTGTAGACACAAATATCTTCACTCTGCAGCTCAGCCTTAGCTAGTTCCTGAGCCAAGGCAGGGACTACTCGGGTGTAGATACAAAATCTGGTGTGACTCTCGGATAATAATTTAAAAAACCCAAAACGATGATGCATTCAATTAAATCGACACCCACAAACTTTGGAGTGCCAGAAATACTACCTTTTGTATTTTTTAAAAATAATATTAAAACTATCTCAGAGTCTCCATCCTGCCAAGCTAATGGGAAATCCATCTTAGTTATTACTGAAGCTCCATGCTGATGGCAGTTGGGTAAAATGTTCCTGGGTTTTCCAGTGGCAGAGCATTTGCATGACCCCTTTGCTAACTGATTGGCTGGTTACTGCTAAGACCTTCTTTGTTCCAGTCCAAATGGTCCCTTCACATGTGGCATCTCTGTGCACACACACACACACACACACCCCATCATGGTATGCTAGGATGAGACTTGGAGCCAGTGTGCCAGGGTCCAGCTTCCCTGGGGCACCATGCAGTGGTTCCCCCTAAGACATGCCACTCCTGGGACTCTCTGTGGGGTGACGGTCCCCACTGCTGATGGGTCCTGAATACCTCCATCCTCTTCTCTTTCCTCTTGTCCAAAATTCATTCCTTACTCTCTCTTCCTTTCCTAGGAACATCTATTCAATCAATTTAGGTATTTAAATCCAGGAGAGACTTCAAGCAAATTTCCGCTTCAGGCCTTCAGAAGAAAGCTTAGATACAAGGAAATAGCATGTGTTTTATTTAGGGTACAGGCTAAGTTCCTGTGACAAGAGACCTGAAAGTAAGATGACTTGCAAAGCAGCCTGGAGCTGAGCCAGTCGCAGCAGCTGTATCTGCTCCGTGTGGTCACACAGGGACGCAGCCTCCTTCCGCCTTCTAGTCCCACCGTTTTCCCAGGTGTTGCCCCCATCTGTATGGCCAAAGCTGGGCCACCTTCATATCTGTGACCCAGCCCACAGAAAGGAGAAAGAGAGAAATTCTAGGGTCAGTTACTTGTCTTTAAGGAGATGATCTAGAAGCTATCATGTCACTTTTATTCCCAAACCACTGACTGAACTAATTGACTAGGCCACACCTGGCTCAAAGAAATATGGTATTGGAGGGAATTCTAGTACCAAGAAGAAGAGACTATATTGGAGGATAATTGGGGCTATCCGATGAAAGTATAAAGGAAAATATAATGAAAAGAAATCTTAAATTAACATTTTAACAAATCATCCCATTATTTTCATCAACAGCATTATTATTCCCCTCTCACTGTTGAGGCCAGTTATGTGTCTGTCATTCTGCCAGATGTACTGGTATTGTCTCTAGTCCTTTACAATAATTCTGCAAAGAAATTATCACCCCTCTGGTATTTGGGGACTCTGTGGTGGCTTTTTACATTTAGAGAAACACAGTTACATCTCTGTATGATTTGGGATTAGGTTTGGCCACCAGAGAAATCTGGATGAGATTTGGAAGACAGAAGTGAAGTAGCCTTTTCTGCCCCAGGCATGGTGGTGGCTCATGCACACTGTCGCTGATCTGCTGGCTCCGCCTGTTGGTCCCCTTGTTGGTGAGGGGCAGCACCCAGGCTCCCAGCTCTTCCACCTTCTGCTGGATTTTCTCCTTCAACTTCTCCAAGGCCTGGGGCCAGGTGGACGTGCAGCTCCATGCAAAGGGCGCAGGCTTCTCCCATAGGTCACTCATGTCATTGAGGTTGGAGGTAGTTTGTCCTTGTGTATCCTAGTTTGTCCTCATGAGTTCCATTTGTCTGCACGGGTTCTAGTTCATCCTTTCTCTCCCCCATTTCCCGTGCAGCTTTCCTTCCTGGCAGCCTGGCTGATCTGTCGTGGCGCAGGTCCAACGGCAAGAACAGAGGCAACAGCCGTACATAGATTTCACACATCCCACCATTGTGTAAGGTCTGAATCCTATAAAAAAAAAAAATCCCTTATCCCGCAGCATTCATACTAGTCTGCTTCTCTGATCAAATCCTAACTGATAGAGAATTTTGGCTGCAAGTAATTTGAAATCACCTCCACATAGCCTAAGCACATAAGGATAATTTATTTTGAGGGTACGGGAGTGTCTCAGGGAACCCAAGCATGGGAAGGCAGTTGTGTCCATATTAAAGCCAACAACAACACAAAAACTGTTGTTGAAACCGCAAGGGGATTTTGGTCTAAGTCCAGTTGCTCATTGCATAAAGATCCAATTATGGACACAAAGAGGATTGCCAAGGAAGAAAGGAATTTTTTAATACAACAGACATCTTGTCTGGAGAAGGGGAGACGTTGCCTCAAATCCATCTCTTCAAATAACCCATCTCTTTAAAATCATGGGCTTTTAAAGGAGGGGCAGGTCGTGGTGTAATAACAAGGGGTCATGAGCATAGGGGGCAGGGTAAGGGGGATGGTGAATCTTGGAGTCTGCCCAGGGGCCTTTGGAATCTCAGGTCCTCTGTCTTGCAGAAAATCCCCCATTTTTGGGAAACAATTCAAAAAGTCAAGTAGCGAGTTAAGGAAGCCAATTATGTAGGGGTCATTGAAATTTGTTTATTACAGGGACAGTTCCAAAACCCTTCTCTCATTCCCATTTCATTCTCTAGCCTCTGCCCCATGTTTGAGGTCCCCTTGAAATGCAAGAGTCATGGGCACACCCTCCTGCATTCTCTCATTTCCAGATTCTTCAACCCTCTGAAAACTGAGTTCCAATCCATCATGCCACCAAGCCATATTGTCAAGAGCAATGCATAGTTTCACACCCTCACCTCACCTGAACCTTCAGCACTGCTGACGACTTGTTCTCTCTGGGTGACGCTGAGACCCACCACCCAGCTCCCCCTTCGGTAAAGGGTCATAGCCCCAGCTGCTGGGGGTGAGCAGGGCAGAGCCTTCAGCTGTGAGCCTGTTCAAGGACGACCTCGGCGGCACACAGCCCCCCAGCCAAGATCACGCTTCTTTGTCAGGCAGCCCACATGCAGCAGGACTGCGTGGGCGTGGCTGGAGGCCTGGCCACCCCAGTGAGACTCCAGCTCCAGAGCAGCCTGTGGGTGGCCAAGGTGCCTTTGGTCTTTCCACCCACTCCCTCCTCCTTTCCTTCCTCTCCATGGCTGTCAAACCCAAAGAGATCCCTCAGTTAGGGTCCTGGAATGCCAAAGTTTGTCTCAGAGTCTGCTTCCAGAGGAGACTAGCCTGGAATACCTCCCCCTTCAAATGCTCCTCCTGTGACCCAACTTTCTCTTGGTCCTTCTCCCGCTTCTCTGTCTAGCCCCTATCTGTTTCTCTGCAGGTTTTCACTCTTCTCTCTGCTGCTTCTAGATAGGCGTTTCTCAATTCTCTTCCCTGGTGAATTTATCCATTCCTATGATTTCAAGTGGCACCCACATGCCAATGAACCCCACCCCGATTTATATATCCAACCAGACTCCTCTTTAGGGTTCTGGTCTCTTCCATCCAATATCCAATTTCCTTCTTGACATTTGCATTTCAGTAACTTACAAGCATCTCAAACTTGATTTCCAAAATGAGACAATTTTATTCCCTCTGAAGCCTGTTTCACCTCCAGAGTTTTCCAACTCAGCAAACAGCATCCACACCATGGTTCAAGTCAGACATCTGGCTCCATCTGCGATTCTCCTCATCCTTTGCCCCTGCGATCATTCAGCGAGTGCTGTCTCTTGTGTGTACACAGAGCCATGCAGCTGGTACAAAGCCTCTAGAATTTCTGTAGGCTTCTTGCCTCCTGCTTCCACTATAAGAGCAGTATGGGGTATGGGAAATCCGTGCCGGGGCAGACAGGTGTTGAACAAGGGTTGTGCACACAGCCTGTGGGTCAACTCCCAACATGCCCTTTGAAGGCTACTTAGTTTCTAACAAGGCACAGAGAAATGCAACAGGTCTGAGGATCCTTAAGTCATTCTTATCATTGTGATGAAACCATATTCTTTATTCCAGGGCATTGCCTAGGAATTGTCGCCATTGATCACTTTTAACTGAATATATCCATATCCATATATACTTGGTATTAATATAAATGGTGTACATTCCTGGTATGTGCGGGGGGCAGGAATTGCTTTGCTTTGTCCGTAGCCCTTACTCCCTGGGAATTAAGAATAGGAAAATATTACAGATTTACGGCAGGAAGCCAAGCAAACAAAAGTAGAGTGCAAGCCTTTTCTGTAAACAACATAGTCAATCAAATATTTATTGAACACCCACTTCCTACCAGGCACTCCGCTAAACGCTGTGAAGGAGTGTACTGGTGAATAAGATGTAGTTCCTGTGCGTTCACAAAACAGTTAAGAAAACAAAGCACAATAAGGGAAAAGTTAAATAATAAGAAGGAATTAAGTAATGTGACTTTGTTTATACAAAGTAATGCAGAGAAATTATATATTAGGATTGCTTCTAAACAATACTTTGCAAGTCACTGTAAGAGCAAGCACTGAGCAATATGAAAAGATCCTTCGTTTGTTTTCAGTCCAGTGGAGTATGTACCTCGGTGAATATCAGCACCTCGGCTATGCGTTTCCATGGTAACTGACAAGTCTAGGGGAGTAAGACCATTAATACATACCAGGGTAATTAGAATAATGATAGCATATGCCGAGGCTCGCCATGTCTCAGGCACAGGCAATGCATTTTTTTTCTAGTATTATCTCATTTAAACCTCACAACAACCCTATGAGGTAGCAACTATTACTGAGGCTCGGAGAGGATAGAGGGTCTCCCATCCTGTAAGTGGCAAGAGCTGGGACTTGAACCCAGGTCATGCTTCTAACCATTAGGTGAGATACCAACGTCAGGATGGGGACTTACATCATCCCGTAGCTCCTCCTTCTAAGAGGAAAGAATGGAGAAAGACTTAAGTTGAATTATATGGGGGAACAGGTTGGCTGGGAATAGGAAGCAGCACACATTCTCTTGGGGACATTCCATCAACAAACTAATGGAAGAAGGAAGATTTTGAAGGTGTGCGTTTACACACAGACTGCTGGAAAGTCAACTTTTCATTCAAAAGCATTCCTGCATATAGGGCTGGTTATATGTCACATAAAGTGGGTAAAGAAAGGAATATGGAGAGTTGTTATTCCTGACCCTTGTAGGAAAGTGTATGTAATAGTGGTCTGATTTTTCAAGATGAACTTATAAATTCAAGAAATAATCCATAAAACTGAACTTTAGTTTCTAAAAAGTGAGCAAAACTCTTCCATGGGAATTTATTATCCTTGTAGCAGAAAGTCTTAAGATTCCTTGGCAATGGTGATATGTTGCAACTGACTTGTACCAGCATGGGAGAGCTAATTGTTGAATTTCTAGAAACTTCCCAAACAGGTTGCTATCACCGTGGTTAGAAATCAGCACGTTGGGAGTATTTACACTATGGAAATCACTAAATGCTATAAATCCCCCAGAGAGCCAGCTGTTAAGCATTTACCGCACACCATTGCCTAGAAGCAACGAGGGTTTTAATTAAAACCCCTTCATCTACCCCGGGGACCTCAGGAAAACTACTGTAGTGAAAACTGGGAGTAGAGTAAGTATAGAGAAGGGAGGTGGGGAATACAGAAATAGAGTTAGAGCAAGTGATAAACATGCTACAGATTGTGTTTCCTGCATCTGGTTGTATGTGAGAATTACCCGGGGAACTCTTAAAAGATAAAGACCTCTAGAACCAGTGAAGTACCTGGCACCTTTGACACTTGGAGCAGATAAACGTTTTCCTCCTGTATGTGAGAAAATTATTTTAATAGTAATCATGCAACAGTCAGTAATAACTGATTATAGTATATAAAAATATATAAATGTTACATATAATGTATATATGTTATATAATGTATATATGATAAAATAATATAATGTTATACATAAGATAACACTTTCTTGACTTATTTTTAGTTTATAAATAATTAAAATCAAAAAGAAAGAACTTTCCATTTAAATTATTATTCAATAAAATAGTCCATGAATGAAAGAAAATTCATCCTTTCCAAAATGTAATAGTATATCTCATCTTTTATGCCCTATTTCCCTGTTTTAAATTTGAAACACAAATAAAATCTCCAGGTGATTTCACGGAATGACAGAATTGAAGTAACTCAGGTTCTGCTTCTCAGTCTTTAAAGACTGTTACCATCTGTGGGGTTTTTGGTGTTTGTGTGGTTTTTTTTGTGTTATTTTTTGTTGTTGTCTTGTTTACTTAGAGTCTACTGTTTGTAGGAAAATGTAGTACCACAGGTGCTGAGGGCACAAATAATTAGGACCAAAACAAACTCAAACCTTCCAATTGTTAAAAACTTTCTCTTCAAATGAATGTTTAGGTGAGGCTGTGTGGCTGACTGAGTAACCAGGAGTTCTCCAAACTCACTTCCATGTAGAATACAATGTCTATTAAAGGATAAGTAGTAACAATGTGCAATTCAGAGTTTGCATACGTATTACTTAAACTCGACAGTAACTCCTTAGAACTTAGACCCCCAAAAATATTTTGGAGGGGAAAGAAGTATGTTATCACTTTGTCCTCTCCAAACCTCATGTTGAAATTTGAACCCCAATGTTGAAGGTAGGGACTAGTGGGAGGTGTTTGGGTTGGGGGGGCAGATCCCCATGAAGGGAATCTGGTCTCACAGGAGTGAGCGAGTTCTCACTCTTAGTCCCATGAGAACTGATTGTTAAAATGAGCCTGGCACTCCCCTCCCCTCTCTTTCTTCCTTCCTCTCACCATACGATGCCTGCTCCCCTTCACCTTCCACCATGATTGGAAGCTTCCCGAGGCCTCCCCAGAAGCAGATGTTGGCACGATGTTTCTTGTACAGTCTGCAGAACCGTGAGCCAAATAAACTCTTCTTTATAAGTTATGCAGGTATTCCTTTATAGCAATGCAAAATGGACTAAGACATTCACTGACGTGGTTTAGAACTGCCAGTACACGGGGATAATAAAAAGCAGACTGACTTTTGGTTGGTCCTGTGATTGTTCTTTAAATCTTCAAAGACAATTCACCCACTTACTGCCTGCACCTGGGTCTACCGCCGCCACCACCCTGCCCTTGACACATCACTGCCTAGATCCCACCTCCAACCAAAGCGTTCAGAATCTCTTGGGCGATGAGGCCCAGAAGTCTATTTTTGTAAAAAGTTCTAACATGTAGATTCTAATGATCAACAGGTTTGGGAACCACTGATCAGGGGACAACAGGGACAGAAATACTTACGACTTAAAATCAACGGAGTAGGCTGGGATATCCAAGGAGCTGCTCAAGTCTCCAAATTCTAAAAACTCCATCCTTAGTTGCATTGGTTGGTAGATGAACCATATTAAAAGAATCTCCAAGGGTAACTATAGAAAGTTCTCCTTGTTATGTCATGAAAAATATTTAGCACATAGATATTTACATGTTAAAACAAGAAACATATCTTTTAATTTAGTGCTAAATTAAGAAGAGAGCCTTTTTTAAAACTTTATTTGTTTGTCTATAATTTTAAAAATTCTTATCAACTGGACTCCATCCTTATTTGTCCCTCTGCTCCCTCCCCTGAAAATTTCAGAAAACTCTATCGTCAAAAAAGTCAGAATTTTAAACAGATAAATAAAACTTGGATGTTACTCCTGTGCTCAAGTCCCTTTAATGGGCTTTCTTTTCACTTCTTTTAGACTAAAGGCCAAAATATGGCTATAGCTACAGAGCCTTGTACCATGTTTCTTCCATCCCACCACCACTACCTCTCGGAATGTGTCTCCTCGTTCACTCTGTTCTAGCCACATTGGCCTCTTGCTGTTCCTCAAATTCACTAGGCCTTGCCACCTCAGGGCCTTTGCACTGGCCGTTTGGTCTGCCTGGAACATTCCTCCCTCGGGAATCCACACAGCTCCCTCCCTCACCTCTTTCCAGTCTGTGTTCAAATCTCTCACTTCATATACAAGAGCTTCATTTTTCTTGATTGCACCCAACCCCACCTGACATACCATATATCTTACTTGCTAATCTATTTTCTGTTTCCTCTACTACATTTTTGAGGGCAGGATTTTTGTTATGTTCAATGTGGTATTTCCAGTGTCTAGCCTCTGTCTTGCCGATAGTTGGCACTTAGTGACATTTGCTGAATGAACAAATGAATCAAAATGGAGATGATCAAAAATCAAATAATAAAGAAATAATAATAATACAAGAACTTATACTCCTTTGTCCCAAACCTTCTTAGTCCATCACATTGCTAGAGGTGACCCCGTAGAACTTTTTAAGCTATGTCTTCTGCGTGTTATCCCTAGATTTCTAAAGAACATGCTTCTACCTACATTTCTTTATAGACTTTCAACATTATCTATTGACCTCGTGCTATAATAGAGCTGGGGTTGACCCACTTGTACCTCTGCCTTCCGCTGTAATCACTGTTACTATTTTTAGTTTGTTTAAAAAAAGTGTCCTTGTATCTCAGTTATATTATACCGTGTTTATTTTCATGTCTTTGATGCAGTATCTATCGTCTCCTCGGTTTCTGACATGAGGATACCAACCACTTGTTCTTTCCTCCCTGGCCGCCTCCCAGTTTCCGTTGTCTTTCCTGAGCCATTGGTTTTTATCGCCACAGTGTGACTGGGATCTCCATTCTCATCACTGAAATCGTCCAAAGGATCTCCAGGAGCGGGTGGCCGGTCCTAACGAACATTTCTCTTTCCCTGGTCTCCCGTTTTAAATTTGGAAAGACTCAGAAGCAAGACTGGGATTTTGCCCAGAGAGGCTGGAGGGCAAGTGACCCCCCTTGGGTGGGGGTGAGCACGACAGCCTTCTGTGGCATACAAGCTCTGAAACCTGCTTCCTGCTACCCGCCCGGGGGGGTGTACCCCTCGAGAGGGAACCCAGCGTAACCATGTCCCCAAGACGGTTGTGCCAATGCATGTCTTTCCAATGAGAAACAGAACTGTGACACCAAAGGGGACCTGCATAGTGGCAAGATTAACTTACTTTCTCCCAGGAGACAGACTTATATGGAAAACCAAATTATGATCAAAGGTATCTTGGTAAGCAGACAGCCAAAACACGCAGTTGGATGAAATGGATGTTAAACCTGAATAGACACAGGTAGCCTGATCAATCCTGTCACCAGGAAGAACAGGTTTTGCCAATGCGACCACAGTTCCTCGAGTTCTGTTGCCCGTGACCTCTTCTGCTGCTGTTTCTCTTCCTTTCTGTGTCTCCATTGCTGATCAGCATGTATTTTAAACGTTTCCACGGTTCTCACCACAATCCAGTCTAATTGTTCTGAGAGCCACGCCCCCTAAGGTAAGTTAGCGCATCTCTGTATTAAAGTAATTCTCCGAGAACCCTCTCATTCTCCTCACTCCCAAATCCACAGCCAGTCACAGCACCACTGCCTTCAGGTAAGAATATAATACCTATTTTCTATCGATTGAAGGCATCCTGAAAATTCAGTGTCTCATAAATACAGCAAGCTGAGCGTCGTATTTCTGTAGTAAGCACATTTCTGAAATGGATGGCGGCATTTCTGTGACAGCCAGAAGACTGTTTGGATGTCAGACCGGGTTCACGCTGGGCCTTAACATGTTTATAGCCGCTGTGACTTAAATGATTTACCGCCAGATGGTCTATCAGACCTTAAGGGGAGCTGCACAAGGAATATTAGAGTTAGTCAGCTATGTACAGGGCTTCAGATTTCTTCTGAGCTGTTTACCATTGTATAGAATTATGTAATAGTGCAGCTTATGATAATACAAAATAGAAGGAAGGGAGGATTTAGGAAATAAAGCTAACGTGAAAAGTTTTTAAATGAATTCATTCATTTATTGGACATCTAATTAATATTATGGAGCATCTAGTAATACTGTTTGCTGGGTACTGTACTAAATCCTGGTGTTACAGTACAGTGATGAACAAGGCAGATTATAACATCTGACTTCATGAGAGCTAACAATCCAGAGGATAAGATAAAATTAAACAATAAATACACAAATAATTCAGAAATTATAGCTATGAAAAGGGCTATGAAGGAGAAAAACAGGGTACTATGAAAACATGAGATGGAAGAAATGATCTAGGTAGGGTGAACGGAGATGACATTCCCAAGGATTATGAGTTGAAACTGAAGGATGTGCACAAGTTAACTTGGGAAGAGTGTTTCACATAGAGGGAACAGCATGTGCAAAGACTCAGAGGCAGGAAGGACAGCAGCATATTGAAAGAACTGCAAGGCCAGTACTGGGGAAGGGTACACACCAACAGACTTAGGTGGATAATATAAGCACTGGAAAGCAAGTTATAAAATTCCTAGCTGGTGACAATTAGACCACTTTCTGGATGGAGGAGTTGTCTAGTTCATACGGGCAGAATTTAGTTACCTGTTCAATAAAGGGGAAAGCCAATATTCTAGTCCATGAATGGTAAAGTTTTTAGGTAAACTAATAATTGTGATAGCTGGGACTCCATCTATTCCATCTCATATAATTTTAATTGCTTTGCAATAAATATTCATGCAATTTTCTTGATGGATGAATTCAGCCATCCTCACTAAGAAGTGCTTTCTTCCCTTTCTTGCCTATGCCCTTTGGAGTTGCTCCCAGTTTTCGGGGCCATCCTTAACAGTTCGAGTCTGCCTTACAAGGATATGTGCCATTTGTAAAGGTCTTCTGTTGAAAGATTAAAAGATCGAGGGAAACAAGCTTGGATTTCCAAACCACTGGTGGTCTCACTGGATTTTCTTTCCTTTTATTTTTGTTATCAGTTAAAAAAGTAGTATCACCCCAAATTCACTTTGCTGTCAGATACACCCGTGTCCTTCTTATTCCAATTCTAGTTACCATAGTGACCCATGCTCTATTTCCAGTTTCAATTTTTATTGTTTTTATCCTTCCACAGGAATAGCTTAAGTGTCTCATTTATGCAATTGTGTCCAGTTCCGTCTGTATGTACATGCTTGAGGTATGACAGTATATAAGTATGTGCAAATACAAAACCATTTATGTAGGTAGGTGTGCATATATGTGTAAACACATGTGTAGGTGTGCAAGTGTCCTGTGATTACAACACTGTAGGGCTGCACTGTCCAACATGGGAAGCCATTAGCCATGTTTACCTATTTTCATGAGCTAAAATCAACAAAACTTAAGAATTCAATACTTCTGTTGCACTAGCCACATTTTAAGTGCCCCAGTTGTGGACCAGCCTGCCCAGCTTATTCGTGTAACTGACAAAAAGGCACAATCCTCGCAGTTCTGTCCAGGGGGATGTTAGAGTTTGGTAGCATGGCCCATATAAAAGTTTATTTTTACACTTCATACTTTCACAAACACATAATTGGATCCAAACACTCAAACACTTAGAAATTCATTAAACTCGCTTATCTTCTTCTATTTTAAGCACCCCTAAATTCCTTGCGGTTTCTCTTTCCTCTGCCCCCTTGATCCCTCGATCCCCTCTTCCCTGTGCCATGTGTCATTCTACACAGATTCCAACCCCACAAACCACCCTGAAGATTGAGGGCTGTGTTCTATACCAATTGCTTTTATAACAAGAGTCAGATTTTTTTCCCCTTTTTTTTTCATAGAAAGTGAAGGAGGAATAAGGAACTTAGTGGGCAAAGGTGGAGGGAGAATGCTGTGAACCCCCAAACATTAATAATTGTTATCCCATCATGTGTAAATTGAAGTGTATAATTAAACATTCATCTATGGAATGGCTTCAGCTCTCCATTGGTCTTGCCAATGTTCTCATAAAGAATTGAACTAAAAGGTTCTCTTTGGGTATTAAGGAGATAGCTTAAGCAAGTGAGCACAAAAACCAATTTTCTCTTATTTTCCCAGTGCCTTTACTATATACTGTAAATATTGAAGGCTTACAGCATTAGCTCCCTTCCAGGGTGCAGGCCAGTCCATCCATGTACAATGGATATCAGTAAATAAAAGGAAGAGACAGTGCCTCATGCACTGCCTGGCACACAGTAGGGCTCAGTGGGTCTTCAAAGAGAGGAAAAATCCAGAGCAGTGGTTTCTCAGCCCTGGCTTCACACTGGAAGCACCTGGGATACTTGAAACACTGTCGTTTCCTGGTTCACTTCCCCAAAAATGCTGATGGAGTTGGTCCCAGGTGTGGTCTGAGCACTGGCAATTTTAAAAGCCCACCAGGTGATTCCATTGCACAGCCAAGGTTTAGAAATACAGGATGGTCTATACAGGGAAACCATGAGTCCTTCCCTAACATCCTCCTTCAGATCTTTACAGGCTCAGCATATCATTTTTGGCTCAGCCATGGGATTGGAGGGTCCAGGGCTGATTGATTTGTGATAAAGATTTTATTTTGGAATTATTCTACTAGCTGTGGTCAGTTCAATTTTATTAATACAAAGTGGTGTGTGGATATGATGTGTGTGTGCACTTGTGTGTGTGTGTGAGATGCATTTCTTCTGAGCCCTTTGAAACTCTATGTCCTTACCAGGCTTCCCTTAGAAATTTCGGAGCTTTCCTTCAAGTAACACTTTAGTTTTGCATCCAAATCCAAAATGAAAGTGGCAGTAATTATTAGCATAAATCAACAAACAGAATGTGGCAACCAGTACAGAGAGGCTGGCCTGATGGTATTCAATGATACTTTTATTTTTATATATCCCTGAAGTTCAAGGTTAGTTTATTGATTCAGTAGTGGCTTAAGGGAAAGGAGGCAGCTGGTAATCATCATTAATTTATATTTTCATTCAACAGCAATCTGCTGAACATCTATGTGCCAGGCCCTGGGTAGGGTTGGGGACACAGCGGTGAATAAGATTGCACAGCCCCTGTCCGCAGCCTAGTGGGAGATAGAGGTAAGTAAACAAGCCATTGCACTCTGCGTGAATGTGCAGCGATGGGGGAGTACAGGTGCTGAGAGAGCACATGGTTGGGACATCCAACCCACACGTGGTTCGCAGGCTGGGGGTGGCGCTGGAGAAAGCCTCTTGGGAAAGCTTACCTTGGAGAGAACGGCAGCCGTGAAAGTCAATCACTTGGATTTCCTTTCAAGAAAGAATGTGCTGTTCAGCTACTGGGAATGCAGTTATCCGATAGCATCCAGCTGTAAGGCTCTTGGGATTGCTAAATATTTTTATATCTTTATTCACCATTAGTATCTGTGAATTGTCCTTTCTCTGAGCCTGGGCACAGTCCCAAGTGCTTATTCCGTATAATTTCACTCATTCTTCATAGAACACAGAGGTAGGTGTCATTTTCTCCACTTCACAGACGAGGAAACTGAGATTCAGAGAACTAACTTGCCCAAGATTATACATTGATAGTAAATACTGAAGTTGGGAAATTCATGCTACGTCCCTAACGCATTCTGAAAATACACGTGTATGTGTGTGTTTGCATGTGTGTGCCCAGTGAATGCTCCTCTGTCAAGGATGCAGTTTCCCCGCCCCCCCCATATGCAGTCACCTGAAGCCTGGAAAGGTGAAGTGACTCATCTGTGGCCGTGGAGAGAGCACGAGAACACAAGCCACCTGATTAACAATCTAAGTGAATGAAGTGTAATTTGTACTGGAGTCTCAAACTGGCTGGGCAAAAGCTTTGAAGTGGAGTTCAGGCTTTGGGTGCTAGCAGCCATTATGGGAGAAAAGAGAATTTATGAAAAGCAAGAGGAAGTATGGAAGATGATGCCTGTGAAGGCTGGTCGAGGGGAGAACAGTGGCTCCCCAGAGTACTCAGGATCCCCATTTTCCCAGGGTCTGGGACCGGGGTGTTGGGGCTTCCTGAAAGGCAGATCTGGGGGTCTTACTGCCTCAGGACAAGAACAACTGGGGGAAGTCTTCAGTGTTTGGAGAGCTATAGCAGTAAATGGGATTGGGAAGAAAAAGTCAGACTCAGGGAGCCGGACAGGAAAAGAAGGGGCTGTACTTTATAAACTACCTTAGTCCTAAGACAGGTCTTGAAAATGTCCCAGTACTCCTCACACCCCCGTAAAGTCACTGCTCTCAATCAATGACCTGAATGTGGTGCTTCTGGTGGTCAACTTATAGGAAGAAAGATAGAAAATAAAGGAGCAAGAGCTGCCCTCCAAGGTCATGGTCCCAAAGAGGGTCTTTATGGTCCTCTTTTGTGTCTTTTTGATGGTTTGTCATGAGATTTTGGGCTTTTCCATGTGAAAGCACTCCATGTCAGCCAATGGTAGTAGCATTACAGAGAACGCTTTCCAGGGAAGCTATAGTATTTAATAATATTAAGAATCAGTGCATTTGAATATTAGATAACCTAGTGAGTCATTGTCTTCTGCACTTTTATAAGACTATGAGTTTTTAGAGTGCGGGATCCATGTTTATCCCTCTTTGAATCTCCTGTAGGGCCTAATGTGGTATCTTGCTCACAAATATGAGGTGAATGAAAGGCATTCAGGTGTCTTTCCAGGGTTATGTTGGAAAACCTAGACCTATCATCCTACGAATACCTTTGGATTTTTTACATTGGATTTCCTCTTTTTGCCTCTTATCCAGTAAGTACTGAGAGATTTTCCTTTGGTTGGTTTCCATACTCCAAGGCCAAGTCTAATCATAAGAGAAATGTTTCTGAGAAATGCAATAGATTTTGTCATCTCTGTTTGATGCAGAATGTTTGAGAAGATGGGAGAGCTAGACATCTCCAATTGCAAACACAACCTGGTTGCAAATAAATCAACAAATGGTTAAATTTCTAGTATTTGAATGTTGGCTGTTTTATGACAAAATTGACCCTTCCTTGGTAAGACATATATTTCAAGTAGTTTTTGCATAGTGTGATGGAACGATCTGGCCAGATAGGAAACATAATGGGATGACTAGATCATGAACAGAATCATCACTACTTCCCGCCAATCTTTTCACATTTCTAAGTTTTCTTCTTTGTTCACTGTAAGTATCAATATAGATTAAAAACCAACTGCACTTTTTTTTATTAGCCTAGGAATTCTTGGCCACCTCCCATGAGCCAGGTATTATGAGATGTCCTTTATGTGTAACCCTTCACCTCCATATCATTCCATTTTATAGTAGAGGAAACAGTCCCAGAGAGACTAAGTAGATTGTCTGAGGCCAAACAGCTCTTAAATAGCAGTTAGGATTTGAATGCAAGTCTGCCAAAGTTCAAATTTTTGCTCCTCCTACTATACCACAGTTCCTTGGTCATGCTCCTACTTGGATGGAATGGCTTTGCCATCTGCACTATTCATCCCAAAATTGCCTTTGTGGAATCCTATCAAAGGCTTGTATCAATACAAAAATCTAAATAAATCATGAAGATTGCTTTCCCTTTTTTGAAATCTTTAGTGTGTTTTTCAAAGAACTCCATGAAGCCAAAGAGATGGTTGTTGGAAGCCTCTGGTCATCCCAACTCAGTCTCCATTCGATTCGGGAGCAAGGGCTTCTGAGAGGGATTGAACAGAGGTTGCTTTTTCACAAGACTGAAATTTCAAGCAGCTTTTTCTTCCAGGGTTGAGGAAAGATTTTCTAATGTCTTTTTAAAATCATTTTAGATATCTGAATCCAACAGAATAAACTAGATAAGGCTGTTGATTGTGGGGGACATTTATCACATACTTTAAACCTTTCTTTTTTAAAGTTCTTTTTGAAATTATAAATATAGTGTATGCTTATTGTAAGACATGCAAGCAATACAGAGGTACATAGATATAAAAGTGAACGTTCTCATTGATAGCCCCTTCGCTCATTCCTGCCTTAGGAGGTAACCGTTAGGGGTTAACATTATCACCTTAGGAGGTAACCAGATTGTATACTGCAAGATCTTGTGCCAAACTTTTACACCCACCTCCACACACAAGTGCATATGCGTGCACGCACACAGAGATTTGTGACTTTTCCTTTCTACAAAAATGAGATCATACTCTTGATTTCATTAGGCAACTTGCAACTTAATATGCCACACATAGATTTTTATGTCCGTCAGTCATAATTCTGTTCTCTTACCATTCACAAATGGGAGTAACACTGTTGCCACCCCCCTTACAACTTTGCCAGGAGGACTAATCATATGCTAAAAAGTACACAAGGATTGTTGTGAAAAAGAGGTACTTGGGTTTTGAGATGGCCACTAATGTATTATTTTACAGAAACATCATATAGATTATATGATGAGTTCCAAAAAAGAGTAAGGATGAGGAAGTAATTTCTTATTTTCCCACTCTGAATGGGACACTTCGTGATCTGCATATTATAAAAAACATGAAAGTGAGGTCAGGCTTGGCAGGGAAATTGCTGGCTACAAGCTTTTAGGACAATTAAGAAACAGCAGGATCACTCTGGCACAAGCTTCAACCAGTTGGCAGAAAAATGCCTCTTCTGCTCCTACGGTGACTGGCAATTCTAAATAAATGGCTAAAATTGCCTTTCATGTCTGCCGGCAACTCCTCTCCTGAAGTCTTTGAGTCTTGTTGGATTCTCTTTGATAATGGACACCCCATACGAATTCTCTAGTAGGGTAAATTTGACATCTGTGAGGATTATTTCAATTCTGACAGGACAAAAATTCACTTGTTTCCAGAATTAGGAATATTTGAAAACTTGCTCAGGTCTAAAAATGAAATTTTTCCCTAAAAGTTTTCTTCTTTGAGATTTAGCTACCATATACAAAGACTATGTTTTATATGATTAGTGACATACTAATAGACATTTTGAGATATTAGAAATAGCTCACAGGCCCCTGTTATTATCTTTGGTGAAGTCCAAGGACTTGGAACCCGAGTTAGGATGTTATTAACTTAAAATGTCCCTGCTCACTTAAATTATAAGCTGTCAATAAATATTACTGCTCTTCCAGCTTCAATTTACAGTTTGTCCTGAAGTTACACTGCTGACCATGCTCCGCCCATCCTCCTACCCGGCCAGGGCAACCTCAGTCACTGCTTGTCATCTTGCCCTGAAAGCCCAGCGTTGAGAGGGTGTACAGCGTAATGGCTGGAAGCAGCCTTTGGAGCCCCAGTGGCTCTGCGTGTTAGCTTAGTGCCCCCATAAAATGGAGAAGATGGTGGCACCTGCCTCATTACAATTAATGAACCTGTAGGATAAAGCACCTAGCACACTGTGTGGACCAGAAAGTGTTAGTTATTACTGTATCTTTTGTATGTAAGGCCATTGTCTTTAACTTTGGTTATTGGACTGAGGTCAGTAGTTGTTTCTGCTACTGAGAGAGGAAAGCCTCTTCATCTTGTTCCCTGTGTCACAACAAAAACAAAGAGGAAGAAGGTAAGTCCAGCAACTCTTCCCTCCATATTTGGTCAGATAAGAGCAGGGGCTTGCAGCCAGGCCTCCTGGCTTGACCACTTACTGTGGGTGAGTTTCGTAATCTGTTAAGCCTATCAAAGGGATAGGCTGGTCATAGGGCTGCTGGGAAGACGGAGACAGTGAGAATAAACAGACTTAACACATAGTGAGGGCTCAATGTAGATAGCTACTGAGTTAATTCAAATGCAACAGTCAAGTCTGCCTTGACTAGACACCCACCATGTGTCTACTCTATGTGCGAACTTCATTTAACAAGGAACACTCATCTTCAATTAACCGATAAGGAGACTAAGGCTTTGAAAGGTTAAAGGGCACGTAGCAGTTCTCAGTGTTAGAAAGTGATGGAGCTGAACTGCAATTCCAGGTCTTCTGAGTCACAGGCTACTGTTCTTTCTCCTATACCCCTGGATATGTCTCTCCATGAGCCACGAATCTCTGATTATAACCCAAGGATTCTCAGAGTCAGTTAGTAAATAGGGTAGAGGGACTGTTAGCCCCTGCCTTCGGCTTACTGTCAGAAACCTTTCCAATTATTTTTTTATGACCAACACATATGTAAATGCACAGCATAATTTTAACAGTTAAGCAATATGACAGTTTTTCTGTAATCACACTCTTGGTTTCTTTCTCCCCAAAGTTTCATAGATGTTCTAGAACGTCCAAATAACTTTCAGAATGTTTGCAACCAGAAGAGTTTTTGTTTTTTTCTTTTTTTTCCATTGATTGTAAAACAGTGACTCCTCTTCTTCCTGGAGCCTTTCTAAGTCATTACAAATAGCATTTTTCTTTATAGTTCTCAAGTGACCTTTAGTGCAAACACTTCTTTCTTCTTCCTGGGATGGGTCCTGACATCATTCTCCAAGAACACAAAGGCCTCCACAAGATTGATTTATCCTGCTGAGACTTTGGAAAGGGTCTCTTCTTCTCTGACCATGTCTTAATTCAACTGGGGGGAAAATATTTAGCACTGCGTCTCCTTCCCTAATTTTCTTTGAGGTTGGTTTTAAAAAGTGAGTTATTCTAATGCTGGCTTGGAAAACTTTATCGTCCCCAGTCAGAAGCATGGTTTTGTATCTTTTAGCCAATTATTTCTTATCTTTGGTTACTTCTGCTCTTTTTTTATTCAAATCAGCCAGCATCTGTTCCCAGGATTCAGTGCCAAGGTGCCACCCTGTTTAGAGAAACTAATCTTTGATCTTTTGCTTGTGCCTCTTCTTATCATCCCAAATTCCCGCACATTCTCATGGTTCCCTTTGCAAATGTACTTGGGATTTTAAAAAGAAAAGAAAACTTTGAAAGGAGAGCTATGATGCTTATTCAACTAAAATGCTGCATTACGGCGGCCAAAAGCTGTGTGGTTTTCTCTGGGTTCGCTCTGTTCTGCCTAGATGTCATGTGGCTTAATGGGGAGAAAAGCTGCCAACTTAGAGCAGAAGGATTTTCAGCATCGACTCCTCCCATGTCGTGGGTCCCTGGTAAGTTTCCCAGCCTTTTGTTCCCCAGGTAGCTTTTTCATGTCATGGACATAATGGTAGAAGCCACCTCCATGGGCCAAGTGGAAGGCACAAAATTAATATCAGGAGAGAGGCCCGGGATGGCTCTTTCCTTACCAACAGCAGTCACTGATATTTGCAGTTACTTTTCTTTCGCTTCTTGGTACAAACAGGTCCTCTTTTAAACAGAGCTAACAATAATTTGACAGTTTCACACTGACATGGAATTTTTGTCCAGCTTTTGAAGGAAATCTATTTATGCACGATGATTCTTCTGAATTCAAAATCACTGTTACAGACATTTTTAAAGGGAGTGTTGTGTAATGCATGTAAGATGGCGTGATAAAACAATTTTTTAAAGTGCTGAAAAGGACTTTTCAACACTCAATTATTCAATCAACAAACATTTATTTAATGCCTACCCTATGTCAGATACTACCTTAGACCCCAGCAATATAGTAGCAAGGAAACAGACACAGGCCACGTCTTCCTGGAGCTTAGAGCCCAGCTGATATCTTCTGCAACCACAGCAGTAGTTTGAATGTGAGTGTGGCTTTTCTAAGTCAAATGTAAAGCTTGTCCCTTGTTTTGAAACCATGTGAAAAGCCACAGAATAGTGGAAGAGGAAAAGATGTAGGAAAGAAAAGATTCCATGATTCCCAGGGAGACTTGATCACCTTAGGGCACTTTTCTAAGCAGTTGGACCTCTGTACCCAGAGCCATGAACCTGAATAAACTACTGTTCTGTGTGGAGATCAGTGACCAGCCTGAAATGAGGGTTGGCAAACTACTGCCGGTGGCCAAATCCAGTCTACCACCTGTGTTTGCATGGCTTGTGAGCTCAGAAGAGTCTTTACATTTTTTTTTGATGCTTGGAAAAAAAAATCAAAAGTAAAATAATATTTGTGAAAGAGGAAAATTATATGAAATTCATATTTTAGTTTCCATAAATAAAATTTTATTGGAACACAGCCTGGCCCATTCATTTATGTATTGCGTATGGCCACGTTTGTGCCATGACGGCAGAGTTGAAGAGTTGCGACAGAGATTGTATAGTTGGCAAAGCCTGAAGTGTTCATTATCTGACCCTTTAAGGGAAATATTTTCTGACCTGTGGTCAAAAAGACTTTCTGGTGCCGTCATTTCAAACTGCATGGCTGTAGCTGCCTCTTGAATTGCTGAGAGACACACTAACCCCAAGCAGCCACTTCCCCGTTGGTGTAGCATGAAATACAGGGAAAGGCATAGGATCAACAGAGAGTGACACACATTTTATGAGCAGGTTAGAGTTTTCTTAAGCTAAAAACCTGAGGGTGCAAAAAAAAAAAAATGTATGATTTTTTATAATGCAACTTAATTCACTTAGTGTCTTAACATGCAACCTTAATCATTTTTAGAAAACCTCTGGGTTTTCCCAGTGTTTTGATGTTAAAATTCAGTCAATTCTGGGTTTTCTCTATTCTCTTCCGCCTTCCTTAAGTGGCACCTGTGTGGGGTAGCCTGCATGGCATTCTGAGAAAGGCTGTCTCTCCTGAGATGTATTCTCCTTCTGGTTACTGGCATTCCATTCCAGGAGTGTCCATGACCTCACCTGGTCTTGCTGCTTTCTGTTACAATGTACCTTTGTCACTTCTGCCACATACCTGGGTCTAGCAGCACTCTGCTACTCTTGAGCTGTTTTTGAGCATGTGGAAACTTTGCACTGCTCTTCCGTGTTCTCTCAGGGGCTGCTGGAGAAGAGTGGAATAGCCATCTCTGACTCTGGCACCCCAGGACGCTGGGACGGGAACCAGGTCTACCTGACAAGGTCCTTACACTTGATAGTGCCAGCATCTTGAGTGGGAAACACCCCCAGCAAGCTATTATGCCACCCGCAGTGGCATCTGTGGAGTTGGAAGAACAACAGGACGTCTCCCTTTCAGGGCTGGGATCTGAGGCAGGCAGGGAGGAGGGAGGAGCCGGCTGCTGCTTGATAGCCCTTGCAAAAAAGAGCCTGTTTTTCTTTCCCAGTTCTGTGCATGCTCCAGCCGGCTCAAGGCGGACCTATTGGCTCTGTTCAATTCAGCAACTTCAGGCTCTGGTTAGGCCAGATGGAAAATCAGTGCTGGAGAAACGAAAATGTGAAAAACCGTGGCAGAAGAAGGTCATTCACCCCCTCATAAATCTAAACACACTAAGCCCATTGAAGGACTTGCCAGGAAAATGTGATTTTCAGTTTTCTCTTTGGGTTCAATTTATCTTTACTGCTAAGTAGTCAGGTTGAATTAGATCCAGAAACAGATACAATTCGACCCTTTTTCTTTGAAGGGAGCGGCCCCCACCTTCCTGTCAGTGACCTAGCTACCCCATCTTAAGGACTGGTATGGCCCAAGTCAGGAATTGTAGCAGATTTTCCTTTAGGTATCT
The DNA here is from genome assembly GCA_963574885.1 of Lepilemur ruficaudatus. Lineage (NCBI taxonomy): Eukaryota > Metazoa > Chordata > Mammalia > Primates > Lepilemuridae > Lepilemur > Lepilemur ruficaudatus. Next base: position 27,113 of record CAUYRT010056481.1, read on the forward strand.
GAATTGTGTGTCATTTATTTTCTTCTCTCAGATAAATGAGTAATTGCATCTTTTCTGCTATGCCTCACTAAAGATGAAAAACAATTACTCAGGATTGCATTTTACTTCACTGGGTTTTGCTTTTTGTAGATGGCAATTTTTCTGCATCTTATGATCTACCTTGGCCTGAAGCACAGCCCCATCTATCATCCTGACCATTCAAGTTCGGAGTTTTGAAAGATATGTAATAGGATGGAATACAAGAAGGAACACACCTGTCCAGGCCATTTGGGTGGCCAAATTAACCCTCATGCCAATGAGGTGATTAGACTAGGCACTGGAATACCCACACTTCCATGATGTTACTACAATTATTTGTAAAGATAAAACATACAGAGCACCCTTTTATTGGCAAGAATCCTAGTTCCCATCCTATAAAGGAGCAGAATAGAAGAGAGTAGTCCAGGTGTATTTCCTGTCTGAATGCCAAAGTGGAGATTGATTTATGGTTTTTCATATTGAAACAACTTGTTTCCCCACATTCATTGCCTATAAGTGCAGGTGTCCGATTCTGAAGGCAGATGCCTTCAGGACAGAGTGAGAGAAACCTTCCTTCCAACTCCCTCTGGTAGTCTTAATATATAACCACAAAGTCTTTGCTACGCCTCCCTCCAAGAGGTGAAGCTTGATTGCCTTCCTCTGGAATGTGAGCTGGACTTAGCCACTCACTTCTGATGCATAGAACATGGCAGAGATGACAGTGTGTCATTTACAAAGACTAGGACATAATAGATACCCATGGCTTCCTCCTTGCTCTCTGTCTCTAGCATCTCTTGGGCTGGAAGAAGCCAGCTGTCATGTCATGAGAACACTCAAGCAGTCCAGTGGAGAGGCACACGTGAGAGTGAGCCATGCTGGAATAGATCCTTCAGCCCCAGTCAAGCCTTCAGATGACACAGTCCTGGCCAGCATCGTGACTGCAACCCCATGAGAGACCCTGAAGCAGAGCGACTGAGCTAAGCTGCTCACAAATTCCTGACCCACAGAAGCTGTGGGATAATAAATGTTTGTTGTTTTGAAGCCACTAAATTATAATTTGTTATGCAGCAATAAATAATGAAGTCTGCCTTAGAGAATATTTCACTGGTGATGAAAATTTTGTTAGATGTGTTATTTATGATGTATATCTTTATGTTTAATGTTCATGAAAAAAATAAGTAGTCAGCGCTCACAAAGAATAGGGCTGATAAAATAAATAACCATATTAGTTTATACCTGAGCCACCAGACCTTGGGCAGACATGTTCCTTGATGATTTAATGGATACACTCAAATGCTCCCCCATATGGATCATTTGAGAGGACTAAGAGAAAGGGGGGTCCAGGTTTATCAATCCCACTTCACTATAACAGCAGACTTAAGAGGATCTTGTGCTGGTTTTAAAATATGCATACAAATTCTTGACACTCTTCCCATTGAGAGCTGGGAGTCTCTGCCCCCTGCCCTGGAATCTGGGCCAATCGTAGTGACCGGCTTGTAACCAGCAGATTGCTCAGTAGACAGCCCCAGCTGAAGTGTCAGCCAACAGCCTATATGAACCACCAGACACACAAGTGAACACGCCTCCCGATGATTTCTGCCCCCAACCATCAAGTAAGTCACTCTCAGCTGTTAAGTCACTTCTGCTTGAATCTTCCAACTTGAGACCCCAGTTATCATGGAGCAGAGACTAAGTATCCCCACTGCGTCCTGTCCAGATTCTTGTTCCACAGAATCCGTGAGCATCATAAATTGGTTGTTATATGCCACTAAGTTTTGGGGTAGTTTGTTACATATAATAGCAACCAGAACAGACATATAGAAACAGTATTTCTTCATCATTTGGATGAGTTGAAAACAATCCATTTTGAAGACAAGAACTGATGAGCCAATTGAGTTTTAGCTATGACCTTTAAAGGACTTTAATTTCAGGGCAAAATGTAAGGCTCATTAGAAGGCTGGCAACTTGAGAGATCATGTGGAGAGACACTGTATAGCTTTTGTTCTGTTGCAAATTGCGTATCTCTAAGGAGGATGTTAAGGAGCGTGTTAGGCAATTATGTACAGGGCTAGAAACAGTAAGCATAAGTTTTACCTTGGAGTCTTTTCCCCACTTTTAAAAATATTTGAAATTATGAAAATATTCAAACACAGGGAAATACAGAACACAATGAGACATCGAGGTATTGAACCCTATCACCCAGAACTCATCCAACATTTCTGGACATTTTTGCCTCCTATCCCTTTTTAAATAAGAAATAAGCTGTCAAATCCATGGAGGGTTCCTTTCTCCCACCGAAGAGATTTAGCCCATCCCCAGAAGGAATCACTATCCTTAAGTTAGCGTTTCTCCCTTATTTTGTCCTTTTCTTTATTTTAAGGATAAGTAGCTCTGAAAGTTATCTTATAATTACATTTATTGAGAGCTAGTTTTAATGATGTTGTCGTTACTGAATAAGTTGATTTGGTTAAGACGCCATAGACAAATGTTTGCTCACTCACTTACTGATGGATTAAAACTTCTAGGATACGTGCTCTCCATCTAGTGGTAAAAATGGGACAACCAGAGGTGCGCTTATGTCTGATGTAGAGGAATGAACACACGTAAAGTGACTTCTGTGGACAGGACACTCTTCTCCTTACTGTGACAAATACAAAGATGAAGAAAACACAGACTCTGGCCCTCAGGGTGCTACAATCTTTGGAATACTTACCACATGCTCAACAACCACATCAGGGATACAGAGGCTCAGAGAGGTCAAGGAACTCACTCCAGGTCATACAATAAGTGACTGGCAGAACAGCAAGCCTCATCTTACCTTTCTGACTTCAAAGCCCATTCTCTAAACCATGAGGCTCAATAGTACTTTAAAACATTATTTTTATATTAAAACAAATACAGATTTCTTATGGGAGAAAGCAAATGCTGGTGAATTTTAAGGATTAAAGAGAAGAGTCTTCAAATAAATTTGGCTTGTTTCTTGGGTGGTGCCACAACCTCAAATCCTGGAATTTCCGCCTGTAGGGGTCTCAGGGAGGAAAATGTTGAGAAGGTCTTCTTGGGGATGGCGCTCTCACATAGAGCACAGGAGGGTTCAGGGTGGGGAGCACGGCACTTGAAAGACCACTAGCAGCTGTGATACTGAAAAATATTAACACCTGGATCACTTGGGCACCGACCTATCAGAACAGGGTATTGGCCAAGTAGCCCAGACACTGAGCATGGCCACCAGCTTAGCTATAACTATGCCCAACACCTTCTTCGTGAGAAAAGAAGCCTATATGTCCTAGATAAGGCACAGGGAATTAAAGAAAGGTGAAGATTTAGTAAGCTATCTACCAGATAATCCTTTAACAGATCCTGGACCTGCTCTTCCTCTTCCATACTCCTGCCTTTGTTAGTCTCCCCAATTAGAAACCTTAATGTCATCCTCCACTTAATTTCTCAATTGAACTAGAATCCAATCTTGATTTCTGCTGCTTTTCTCATTGGTCCCTTGGTCCTATTTTGAGTGATGGAGAGAGAATTAGGTGTGCCTGGAGCAAACAGCCTAGAAGATGAGTCCAGTGGGAAGGGAATTTCCTAGGTGAAAGAGCGGGCAAAATTAGTTGGGTGTGGTCTGGGCAAAGGTGGTGACGGTGTAGTTGGTGAGGAGGAGCCCACAAGAGGGAAGGTCAGAGAGATGATGGGGGTGGGAGGCATCTATGCGGCTCGTGTTAGTGTTCTGAGGGCAGCTGGGAGCCGTTGGAGGATTTTAGGCAGTGGGGGAGGAGGGTATGATATAATTTGTGTTTTCAAAGGATTACTCTGACTGTGGTAATGAACTCCAAGATGGCAAGACCAGAAGCAGGGAGACCAGGAGCTTTGACAGGTGTAGAGGAACGAGAAGTGTTGTTTGGATGGGGATGGTGGTGGAGATGGAAATCAGAGAAGAGATGGTGAATCTGGACTGGAGGTGGCGCCCATAAGGAGTCCTCTGATATGATCTAGCCCAACTTCTTCACATTACAGATGATGAACTTGGGGTTCAGAGAAGTAATGTTGAGTCACCATCGATAGATGGCAGGACCAGCACTCTGACATAGGCTCTTGATCTCCGGCCGAAAACACTTCTCGTACCACGCCACTTTATATATCTTTGCTATGTGTGTGTGCCTTTCTCTCTCTCTCACCAGATTATAAATTTCCTGAAAGCAGAGAAGTTCCCTTATACTCAAATGACTGATTAATGCTCCTTTTGCAAAGGCTATGGGCAAGCCACATGGTAGGTGAAATATGGTAGGACATAGTCCTACAGTCAAAGGATCACTGGACTCTAGGCACATAGAGGGAGCTTGTTGACACTTCTTAAAGTGAAGTTGAAGAACACACAAATGTTCCAATCCACATGAAGGAAAATCCCATTGAGATACAGACTCTAAGAGAAGGTTCAGAATCTTGCTTGAGTTAAGAGAAGGGGCTATCCTAGAAGAAACCCACATTAGTTCTTTATGGAGGGAAAGAGAACAGCCCCTGCAGGAACTGTCCCAACTGACCCTAACTTAGGAAGGCTTTTGCACACTCTGTCCCCAACTCAAAGTCAGGGAGGAGTGTTACGGGAGGTTAGCGGTGGGTCCACAAACTCTTTTTCAAGACCTGGCAGTGGAGACTTGGTGCAGAGGGTGAATGGATGACAGATAGCTCTGGGGAACTCTCTCTTTTCACCTCTGCCTCCAGAATAATGAAACAGCATTGGCTGAGCCTTCATTGTAGGGGCTGTTTTTATCAAGAGGAATATGCAGGGCCACGTGGAAGCCAAGGGGAAAACAAACCAAGGGCTGGCTTCTTGTACCTTATTCTTGCTTAGGTTTTAGGCTAAAATAAAGGAAAATGGCAGAGAGACTTTGAGTTTATAAGTTATTTGATCTAATTCACTAAGGTAAGGGAGGAAAAAGCGTTAAGCATATAACCAGATATACATCATAACCAGGGGTTAAGTCCTAACTAGAGCTAAAGGGTGTTCATTGAACTCAGCCATTTCCAGTTTTATCTCATTCAGGAGCACAGGCTTGATGGGGAATAACTGGAGAGAGATGTCGATTCAGTCCAGGTAGTGGAACCCTTCCCATCTGGTGTAGTTGGAAGGATTGAACGCAGCCATCTGGAAAACCTCTAATAAAAAGATGCCACTTGGTTTTAGGAAGAATGCCAAACACCTGTGTCTGTTATTAATCCTGAAGTTATTGAGAATTAGCTTTGAGTAGCCCAGGTCCTCATGACAAACGAATTGAAGATCACTTCCCAAGCTCATGGTCCCACTTTCTCTAGGTATGTGCAGCTTTGGGTAAGACCCTCGTTAGAACAGATCTGTTTCTTGTGCTCACAGCCTCTCATTCTGTGTCCTCCTCCTCCTCTAGCACCTGGTGCTTTCTTGCCGCAAATAGGGCTTTGGCAGCTCCCTTACTAGGCCCACCAAACAATGTCCTGTGTTCCCAAATTATTCCTTTACTCCCCATTGATTCCCTAAATCCTCCCACTTCCTCAGAAGACTGAGCTCATGAATCTGCTTGGAGGAAGACAATCTGATTGCACTTATTCCTGCCATGGGTTGGATGACTTAGGTGTTAACTCATCCATTCTTCCCATGGATGGATCTTAATGGTGGGGTGTTGTGGGAACAAGGGCCACTCCCCAGCATTTCTAACATTATCATAGTTTGTAATTATATCATTGTATAATTATGTTATATAATTGAACTAATTAATTTCTTTCTTTCAATTAGATGACAAGTGGTAAGAGAGGAAGGCACATGACTGATGAGCATTTCTTAGCCTGAAGCACCATCACTGGAGCGAAGTAGACTGGTGAATACTTCTTATGTGAATGAATGAATGAAAAAAATGAATGGATTGAAAATGAATGAAATGAATTTTCAAGTACAGGTGACATAGCTCTCTGTCATGTTTGCTCCAAAGCACAAAAGCCACCAAAAAAAAAAAAAAAAAGTGAAGTAGTATCAGGAAAATTGAAAGATTAGGGAACTGAAAAATAACTAATGTTTTGTTTAAAAATGTAGCACTGTGTACAAAATTCTTTAAATTTAAAAAGACAGAGAGACTTCATTGGGGCTGAGAGGTAGGTTTCAAGGAAGCAAGCTCCAAGTACTTAATACCCTTTGCTAGCAGGGCATCACTCTCCTCAGATAAGAGAATGCATCAGTACCATTCTGTCCCACTCCTTCCCCTCTGCTCTGATGAGACAAACAATTTGGAAATAAAACCGCCAGCCTGAGCCCTAAGTTTTGAGCTCCCCCACTGACATTCCTGCCACCACCCTCCTGCTCCTGCCTCCTCCCCCATGCCGACCCTCCCTCTAATCCCTTCTCTTTCTCTGGCTTCCTTGGTGACGAGTTGCAGGAGTAGGATGTCGCACATAAAATTTGCCAGTTTTGCATAAGGCTCAGCCTGTGTTGCAGGGGTGTCCTTGTCCTGCCTGGGTTTCTGCGAGAAGGAGATAAATTAGGTGAAGTCTGGTGCACAGAGGGCACTCATAACATGGGACTTTTTTCCCCTCCTTCATTCTTAGTTCATTAAAACACTTCTGAACTGCAACTGTATAGCAAAGATCTCTCTTTATTTTCTGGCCTAAAAAACATTTGCAATTAATTAAACCATAAAACAGTGAACTGGGGTTAGACATGTACGTATGTACATATGTGACAAAAAGCTATGAAATTCTAAGTGGCAATAGCCTGTAATTCCCTAGAATGGAGGACTTCTTGAAGAGGGTGATTTATCTTTAAAGCATCACTCAGGTGCCTTTTTTTATACAGTCCTCCTGTTGCTATGGAAATCGCCTCTGTAGGAATGTGTGCAAATGTAGAATGGATTGCCAGTTGCGCGAATAGGGCGGTGTGGGCAAGGCGCAGCAGACATGTTGACACTTGTCAGTCTCCAGCTTTGGTCCTGAATAGAAAGAACTAGAATGTGGTTGAGGAGCATGGAAGGCGTGCTGTGGGGTAGGCACTGCCACAGATATCTCAGCGCCTGAGAGACCCCAAGACCTTCTATAATCTCCAATCTCCACTCTACTAGTACTTAGGGTGACCATATGTCTGCCATCTAGGTGTTTGCTTTCACTGTCAGTGTCATCCTGGTTCAGTAGATAAACCAAACAGTCACAAATCACTACAGAGTATAATTCCCTACCCCCAAAATGAAAGAAGCAAACTAAAATGATTTCTCGGTAAGAACGTCTCTTCCTTTCTTTGCACTTCTATCTCTTTTTCCACAGCTTCAACTGAACAGCACCCCCTTTCCATCCCCCCCCCAAAGAAATAAATGTCTTTCATCATTTCAAGAGAAAAAACTAAAGTTGTGTTGAATCACGGCACTCGTGGTCTGCTAGGCTCACTCACTAATGAAGTGACAGGCTCTTACATAGCAGCACCCATATTACATATTTCAAATTTGTGCTGCAGGAAAAAAAATAAGTGACTGCCTATGGTGACCTCTACGAGGGTGTGTCATGCATGGTTTCTTGCTATGAGCAACTTAAATGAGAAAGGACACTGGGGACATTACAGAATCCTTGGGGAAGGCAAGAGAACCAGGTTTAGAAAATAAGCCGGCATCCAGACCAAGGTCAATGTCACGCAAGTTGTCCGGTTTGGGCAGCGCTGCCCCTGCCAGGAGGCACTGGACCCCACTGGTGCCATGGTGGCCAGACTGCCCCACAGACTGCATGCTGCTGCTGCTGACGGATGAATAATCCACGAGTCTTACTTCTTTGCCTAATGAGCTTCTGATTCTAAGCCCCAGATGTGTGCATCTGATGGGCCCCGCCTCCTTTGGGTGCTTAGGCTCTCGCAGCAAGCAAGGCTGGAAGAATGAACATCAGCCCTTTTCAGCTTCTACAGAAGAAAGTGAGTTCTGCCTCCCACCAATTTCACAAACATAGGAAGGACATTCAAATGCTCTGCAGCCTTCAAAATATCTGCTACACGGGGAGATGGTGAGTATTAAATCTGAGAATGTCAAGGGCCTCTATATATAGTCTTTAGAAACAAGATCTCTAAAAGGCTATTGGAATCAAGGTCAAATGTTCCAAAATAAAGCCACAAAGCAGGACTCTCTCAGATTCTTTAAAAGGGGAGATAATTTTTAATTATCCATGGCTTTGGGTCAAATGCTAAAAGAGGAAAGGGAAAGGAAGAAGAAAAGGATACTGATTACAATTCCCGGGGGCAGGGAAGGTCACAGTCCTGATGGAGCAAGGGGAATATTGGCCAATTTGCACCATCATCTGCCAGGAACCCCACGTAACCACGGAGAAGGGGTGCAATAGAAGGATGGGAAGATATTGAGCCAGAAGACCTAGAATTCCACTCACAGGGAGAAGGTAAGGTGTGGCTGCAGCAGGGGGGAAGCATGCCAGGTCAGTGTAGGGCTGCAAGGGAGTGGTGTCCTGAAGAAACCTTGAACACCTGGGTGGCCCATGCAGCAGGCTGTGACTGAGGCATCCTTGAAGAAAGAGGGGTCACAGGGATGAGTTGAGGCATTAAACACAGGAAGAAGGGTCATCTAACTATGGGACAGGCCAGCTGTCAGGAAAAGAAAATTTCTCAAGGCGTCATTTTGCCTGCAAGTGATAGAAACCCAACACTAATTAGCTCAGGCAGAAAGAGAATTCACTGGAGAGATAAGAGGGTGCCTCATATAACTGCCGACAAAGAGGGGAAGGGCAGCAGGACCCCAGGGATCAAACATCCCCAGGACTCCCTGTCTCTCATCTCTGCTTCTCTCTGGAGAGAAGAGCACCACTGCCTTGAACAGTGGACCAGCAACTTCAGCCTAGTGGGAAACAGGATTGCTCACAGGGCTAAAGTCTTATGTCCTGTGGCTTCTACCTCCAGAGGGGAGATGATCCTCTTCTTTTAATTCTACTTCTGTAGAAATAATCTAATGAGCCTGGCCTACCTAGGCCAGGTGTCCCAGTTTAAGTTTCTGGCCAATTTAAAGGACAATTGCTAGTTGTGGGCAAACTGCTAATGTTTTATCTACCCTGGGGGCAATCAACTATGGATAGGAAAGTGGGGTCCTGATCAACCCATTTTGGGTTCATTCTCTCTCGGATCTGTCAGGTATGCAAGGAATAGGGCCACGTAACACAGATGTAGCCACTGGGGTCCCATCCTGTGAGTCAAGGCTGTTCTCAGAAAACGAAGAATCACTGTGAGCTCCAGTTGAAGTATGCTATATCCAAGAATCTGGATGGGAATTGGAGCACAGTCTTCTCCTGGGAGGAACCAGGTAGGCAGCCCTGGTCTTCAATACCCTACTTTGCCAGTACAGGTAATTAGGCAGCTGGCTTGAGAGAGAAGCACTGCTGTGAGCCCCTGAAGGGCCAGGACATTGCCTCCTCACCTCGGGTGCATCGCAGGACCCTTGTGGGTGATCCGTGATGGTAGGGTTGAGGGGAGCTTGTTAATCCAAATGTCAATCCAATAAAGAGCCAGCAAGCAGCGCACCCAAAGTCTGAGCACAGGGAAGTGCCCACTGTACTTACTCAACAACGGAGGAGGAGCTGAGCTTAGGGAGGACCTGGGGCAGGGGTGACACGCACCAAAGCCCTCTAAGAGGAAGCGATCATGGTGGTGATGCTCAGGGGTGGTCAAGTCCTCATTCCACGCTCAATTTATCATCCCAAGTTTCCACCTCCTCCCCTGCCATTGCAGTGCCTGATTGATTTTACAAGGGGCCGGCTTGGAACTGTCCAAATGTAAAGCGAGCTGACCTTTCCTGCCCACTGTTCACTCCCAGGCCACACAATGCACATTTGGAAAGTTAAAAAAGCAGTCAGTCTCTATTTATGTTCCAAGCAACTGCCGTGAGGGATTCTTTAATGGAACTGACTCAATCACACAGTTGTTTTGATATCACACAATCAGGCACAATTTGTAGTTTGGGAAAAAAGTTAGTATGCATTGACCTGAGCTGATGCCATCTGATGTCAACTGCATCTCCCAGCCTGGCCTGGCTTTGCTGCAACCAGACCCTAAAGAGACCACTTATAATATTAAACTTGTAGTTCTTAGTGTTGGTAGAATTTTCACTTCCTTAACAGAACTGGGTCATTGGGAAAGGGCAGGGAGAGAGAGGCTCTTGGAAAGCTGTAGTTGAGTTTATACATCACTGCTCATGAGAGTTGAGGCTGGCGTCCACCTCCAAAGTCACATGTGCTACCAAACATTGTATACGATGTCACGTTTCAGGGACCCAATTAAACCCATCTTCCATCCAACTCTTTCTGTATAGTAAGTCATGGCCTAACAGCCTTCTTCTACAGAGAAGTTAAGTTCCACCAGTGGATCCAACTGTCATTTGCTACTTGAAAATGCCTCAGGTTCATCTTTTTTCTATGTCTACTTTTACTCAAGTTTCCGACTTTTAGACACATTCTTATTTTTAAAACATTAAAGCTCTATCCTTTTAGGGATATATGTCAACATGTCAACTGCTTTGTCACATCCTTTGCTAATGCCAATGTCATCAGAATAGAAAAAGCTGAAGCGAGGAATTGCATTTTGGAATGAGCACCACGTGAGCAGTGAGGGCAGACAGCCAGAACATTCTGGGGAAGAGAATGAAAGCAGAGCTGCGGTGGAGAGGTTTAAATCCCCTTTACGGCTCTGATCTTCCTCCTGCTCTCCCAGCCTCCGTGGCCCGCTGGAACAAAGGTGGTGTCATGTTCCCCGGGCTCGCTGCCTGCCACCGCACTTTTGTTTTTTCCAGTCTTTTTTTTTTTAAGATTTTTTATTAAGAACAGTTTTAGGATCACAGCAAAATTGAGAAGAAGGTACAGAGATTTATTCCCCGTATACCCCTGCCCCCACACAACATCCCCCGCCGGAGAGGTACATTTATTATAATTGATGAACCTGCATTGACACATCATCATCGCTCAGAATCCCTAGTTTACATTGGGGTTCACTCTTGGTGATCTGGACAAATGGATAACGACACGTATCTGCCATTACAGTATCATACAGAGCAGTTTCACTGCCCTAAAAATCCCCTCTGCTCTGCCTATTCTTCCCTCCCTCCTCCTAACCTCGGCAACCACTGTTGTTTTTATTGTTTCCATAGTTTTGCATTTTCCAGAATGTCATAGTGTTGGAATCATACAGTCTGCAGCCTTTTCAGATGGGCTTCTTCCACTTAGTAATGTGCATGTAAGGTTCTTCCATGTCTTTTGGTGGCTTGAAATGACAGCTCATTTCTTACCACCACACTTTCAGTGTCAGCACCAAGCTTTCACTCTTCCTGTCCCCACCCTGACAAAGTAAACATCTTAGAATCACTTCCTAGCCACCAACTTCCCCTGTGCGGGCGAGAGAAAATCAGATTACACACCGAAGTCTAAACATCACGCTTTCTCCACTGGTTTCCTGGTACCCAGTGTCCTGTTGTGATTACAGGTTTCCTGTTTGAAAACCAAATGTGTTGGCCACCTCATGGTCTGTATTTTCTAATTTATTTGGAAGCAGACATTATCAGTACATGCAGTGCGTAGGGCCGTGCACGCCAGGTGTTTGCCCTTGTTTGGGATTTCTCTTCCATGTTAACGATGACGGTTAAAGTTAGGAAGCTATTCATACTGGACATTTTTACAACAGAAGAAGTACAGAAGTGTCTCCGCCAACCCCCACATTTCAGAACAGTTCTCAGTAGCATGTGGAAAAGTATCCAAGAAGCGATTTCATTTCCATGGCAGCCAGGACCCAGACGCTGAAGCTTTATAGATTAAAATCAATGCCTGAATTGCATTCAGAAAGCCTGAATTGCCTGTCAGACTTCAGGACCAGCAGCTCAACGTGATAAATGAGGTGAAGAGCCCCGTCCAGGGAGGGAGTGCAAGCCGCATTAGCGAGCACTTCGGATTCCTTTTCAAAGCGAATACCAAATGCAATGAATTACTGGGAAACAGCAAATGAATGTCAAGAATTTGAGATGCGGGGGTTATAATTTACTAATTACTGGGAAAAGATGAACATAAAGTCAATGTGTGAAAGAATGTAGGTAAGGGGAAGGTTAGATTGGGGGGGACAAAGAAAGCAGGCTGTGTACGAGGCTCCTGTTTTGCGTCCTGATAAAAAGAGATGAATTTTAGATGTGTGGATACCTGCCTGGTTCAACTCCCAGCTTGGTTATTCTGGACTGTGTCTTAAGTTGTAATCAACATGAACTGAGTGCCGAAACACCCAGACTAGTGCTTGGCACATAGTAGGCAGTCAGTAAATGTTATATCTGCTTCTTCCCAGCTCCCATGCTACTTTTCTTATTTAGTGCGGGAATCCCAGCACTAAGACATAACTGACTTTGCACAACGATTCAGTGTCAGAGAATGAGCCTCGCTGCCCCCCACAGCAGGTCATCGGGAAATTCACAGAAACACTGCCACAAACACTAGGTTCGCTATAATACTGCATGAATAATATAACTTTTGATGCTGTCCTCTGCTTGTTAATACAGAGCTGTCCAACGGCAAAATAATGACTATAATTTTATTCTCCATGTCTTTGCCTCTCTTTTGTGACATGAATGCGTTTTCTGAGCCCAGTGGGAGCTGGGCAGGGCAGTCCATCAACCAGGTGCTCCTAACAGGGCCAGCTTCGAGCAGCCAAGACAGGGACTCCCTGGGGTCCCCTCTCTGCCACCAGGGATAGGATGAATGTCATCTGAAGAGGAATTGTGGAGTAATTCAGCAAGACATGGAATGGGAGCCAAGAGACTCAGATGTCCTGGCTCATTGTCCTGGCTCATTCACCAGCCAGGTGTGCAGAATGAAGAGGTCAGACCAGAGCACCATTCCCCAGACGAGTTTTACTAGTTCTTTAAGAGACTATGATGGAAAGAGCTTGTTATTCCCCAGTATCCACTCCCCCGCTTCTTAGTACTAGTGCCCGTTGGTTTTGGCTGTGACTGTGGCTACTCAGAATGAAGACCACGTTGCCCGGTCATCCTTGCACTGTTGCCGCGTGGTGAGGTTCTGGCCAATGACAGGAAAGCAAAGACAGTGTGTGCAGCTCCTTGGCAGCGTCATTGGAAAGGACAGTGCACATGTCCTTCTCCTGCCCTCCTTGTTCCTGCTGACTTTATGTGTTTGTGATGGCTGAAACTGGAGCAGCCGTCTTGGACACTGATGTGGAAGCCACATGCTAAGGAGGGCAGAACTGCACATAGCAGGAGACAGGGTCCCTGAGGCTCTTAGGAACCACCAACCTTAGACTATTTAGGTTTCTTTTACATGGAAAGGAAAAATATCATTGTTATTTTGGATTTTCTGTTATTCAGACTTGAACCTTAAGCTTAACTAATAGAGATTTTAATAGATGTTCTACTTAAATGGGTTCCTTGGGCAAATAAATCCTGAAAATTCTGTATATTACAGACTTTTCCTAAAGATTTGCAACGTACCCTCACACATTACAGGCAAATGTCCCATCGACCCCTGCAACTCAGAGTGTGGTCTGTGGACTAACCCCAACAGCATCGCCCAGGAGCTTGTTAGAAATGCAGAATCTCAGGCAACCCCAGACCTACTGAGTCAGAATCTGCATTTTTAACAGGACTCCCAGGCCATTTGTCTGTGCATTAGTTTGCGATGCACTACCATAGCTTACATTGTGGAAATGGTGTCCTATGGTCTTGGAGTCTGGAACAAAAGTAGCAACATACTGTCAGTGGGCACGTCTGGAACCCCTGGGGCAGAGGAGCAAGCATGAGTGATTCCCACTGCCCCAGAATGGCCATGAGCTCTTCAGGCCTCAGGCTGCTGCTGTCAACTCCATGAATCCTCTGGACAATTTCAGCTCCAAGTTTTGAGTCATTTTCAGGACCAAGCCTTCTTGGTTGCCGCTGACTGAGGCTAGAGTGTGTGGCAGACATCCTCTTCTCCTGCTCTCGGCCACCTCTGCTTCCGTAGGGATCTGGGTCTCCCGCCAGAGTGTCCCCCTGCTGCTGTGCACCTTTGTGTCCTGTGACTGCTTTTCTGGGCAAGTTACACCTGGATCTACAGAAGAGGTCAGAAGGGACCTCCAGGAGACCCAGCGCTACCTACCAGGGGCTGCAGGAGCAGCTGGGTCAGTCATTTTCAGCTCTGTCAGTCATTTTCAGTCTCACGCAAACTCACATGGGCACCTAGTCCAGCAAAATCAAAATATCAGGTGAATCAGGTTATATTATTTGTGAAACAGTAACCAATTACCTCAATTCCATTTATTGTTTGCTTTACAATTTATCTGGCAGTAGTATGCCAGAGGCTGTACTAGGATCTTGCTCTCTGGAGTCAGCCTACCTGGGTTTGGCTACAAGCTCATTATGTCTTGGCTGCAAGATGTTGGTCAAGTCGTTTAATCTTAACCCTTCCAAACCTTGGTTTCCTCATCGTGGTAAGGATTACATATGAAATATATGCGAAGTACTTAGACTTATTCCTGGCTCATAAGAAGCACTATATAACCATAATAAAAATTTAAATAAATATACACGCACACACCCCTACAAGTGATAAATTATTACCACTGTATTATAGTTTGGGGGGATAAATATCTAAATCATGTGACTAAATATCTAAAAACGAGGAAAGAAGCGCAGGTATGAGTTGACAAAGTTTTCAGCCCTGTTTCTCCCACGAATTATTAGCTAAACAAATGATTGTCAGTTTCATTAAAGCAAAGCAGACAATTTGAAAAAAAAAAAAAAAAGCAAAGCAGACAATTTGAACAAACACATTTAATAAATGTCTACTGAGTGTTAAGGTACAAGGTCCAAGCAGGGCACTGTGGGGAATGCAAAGATATAACAGATGAGGTTCTGGCACTGTGATTCAGTGAAGGAGAAAGACAAAGGCTCAAATATCTTTTTTTTTTTTTTGCGATAGAGTCTCACTCTGTTGCCCGGGCTAGAGTGCCATGGCGTCAGCCTAGCTCACAGCAACTTCAAACTCCTGGGCTCAAGCAATCCTACTGCCTCAGCCTCCCGAGTAGCTGGGACTACAGGCATGCGCCACCATGCCTGGCTAATTTTTTCTATATATTTTTAGTTGGCCAATTAATTTCTTAATATTTTTAATAGAGATGG
>CAUYRT010056482.1:0-31508 GCA_963574885.1 Lepilemur ruficaudatus
AGCTCACAGCAACCTCAAACTCCTGGGCTCAGGCAATCCTTCTGCCTCAGCCTCCCGAGTAGCTGGGACTACAAGCATGCGCCACCATGCCCGGCTAATTTTTTTCTATATATATTTAGTTGGTCAATTAATTTCTTTCTATTATCAGTAGAGACGGGGTCTTGCTCTTGCTCAGGCTGGTTTCGGACTCCTGACCTTGAGCAATCCTCCCGCCTCGGCCTCCCAAAGTGCTAGGATTACAAGCGTGAGCCACCGCGCCTGGCCGATGAGGATGTTTTTTGGCTAAAAGAAACAGAAAGCCTGCCTCAACTGGCTTAAACAATAAGAAAATATAGTAATGCTGCCTTATCCACAGTTTTGAGTTCTGCGGTTTCAGTTACCCATGGTCAACCAAGGTTTGAAAATATTAAACAAAAAATCCTAGAAATACACAGTTTGCACGTTTTAAATCATGTGTCGTTCTCAGTTATTTTGATGAAATCTCTCCTGGTCCTGCTCTGTCCTGCTCCATCCTACCTGGAACACGACTCACCCCTCTGTCCAGCGTACCCACGCTGCACATGCCCACGAGTCACTGAGCAGCCATCCAGGTCATCAGAATGGCCATTGAGGTAGCAGGTAGCACAGTGTTCAAAGATCCTTATTTTACTTAATAATGGCCCCAAACACAGTGATGTTGCTGACATATTGTTATAATTATTCTATTCTATTATTAGTTATTGTCGATAATCTCTTACTGTGCCTAATTTATAAATTAAATTTTATCTTGAGTTTGTATGTATAGGAAAAAGCAGAGTACACGTAGGGTTTGGTACTCTCCACAGTTTCAGGCATTCACCAGGGGTCTTGCAACGTGTCCCCTATGGAGAAGCAGGGACTACTGGGTGTCATCCCACATAACTGGAACTCCAGGGACAAGCAGCTTCTAGGAAGGTTAATTCCTCAGCTAAACTAGACCATGGAGGACACAGGTTTTTTCCATCTTTTCTCTCTGTTTTGACCCTCAGCTTGGTTCTTTGGGCAATGCCCCAACATGGTTACAATATCAAAATATCGATTCCAAGCATGATATCTAGTATAGTGTCCAGTAGAAGGGCACCGTATTTTCTTTGTGTCTCTTTTTCCAATCAAGCAAACCTTTCCCAGAAGCTACTGCTGGAGTTCCAGGTCAAGTGCCCACCCCTAAACCCATCACCATTGAGAGGACTGGGAACACCACAGGTGACTCAGACCAACTAGGATTCACTGCCGAGCGGGGAATGCATGCATATGCCAGTCAGGGCTCAATTAGAGAGGCAGGATCACTCGCAGGTGGTTCTACACAGAAGTATGCAATGAGGGACTTGTTATAGGGATTTGACCCTCTACAGTTGTGGGAACTGGTTAAACTGTCTCCACAGGGCTGTTGCTGTGGCTTGCAGTCTGTGCGCAGGAATCGGGGAAGAGGGGATGGATGTCAAGCAGAGGAGAGCAAGGACAAGCTAGATGCCACCAAGGACAGACTGGAAACCGTGTCAATTCTCATGGCCTCTGACCTCCATGTCCTGCAGGAGAAGATCTGCCAGGGCCTTGGAGAAGCTGAGGATGACCCAGGCAAAGGTGGAGCAGTTGCAGGCTCCGCCACCGAAAGTAACCGCCCCAAGGGGAGCAGTTTATCAGCTGCTTTGTCCTGGAAGCCAGCATTAAAGGAGGGGTTTGTGTGTGTTGGGTGCACACACACGTGTTGGGTGCACACACACGTGTGAAGGTGAGCTATAGCAACACTGCACAAATGGAATGATGCCCCCTCTTTCTCTCTCTCCCTCCCTCTCCCTCTCTTTCTCTTTTCTTCCCCTGAAAGAATAACTGGTCCTCTGGGCCTATCAGGGGCCAACCTCTGGCAGAAAGTATTGAAGAAAAATAAACTCATGCCTTCAGCATTAAGTGGAGTGCCTGCTCCCCTCTGAGTCACCACCGCACTGCCCACTTCCCCTGCTTGTATCCTCCTCTCTCCACTTCCCGTTCTCATTCGGCAAGCAGGCATTAAGCACCTACTGTGTGCTAGGGGCAGTGGAGACAACATGAGAAGGAAACAAACCTGAGTTCCCACTGTAGGGGGGACTTTCCTTCTTCTGCCTCGAATCCCTCCCCCAGCTTCCCGAAACCTTCCCAGATGTCCTCCCAAGCGCTCCAGCAAAATCCCGCAGGCCCTGCACATGTCTCCACAGGGCTGCAAGTGATTATCTGCAAGTATGTGTGTATAGGGGCATGTCATTTTTGTTTTTAATGAATGCTTTATTTTTGTTGTTCCCATCTTCGCCCTGGAGCGCATAAGAGCTTTGAAGGTCGGGTTTCTGTTTCTGTGATCGTAACAGCATGCAACGTGCAGGGCAGCTGTGCCCAAAAGGGAGAAATCCAACCAGGTCTTGTTTCCAAAGACAACAAGTAGCATTTCCACCATGCCTTGGAAGATGCAAAATGTGTTTTGCACAAATGAACTCCTCTGTTCCTCACACCCTGCTCTGTGTGGTCCCTGACATACCTGTGGTTATTGGTCCTATTATTGTCCCATTCCACTGATGAGAAAACTGAGGCTCAGGGTGGTTGAAAAAGCTGTAGAAGCAGAGCTCCAGCACATGCTCCTGCCTCCTGGGGTCCACACGTAGCTCCACAGTGCCACCGACCTCAGGGATGTGGTGTGGACATGTTGTTACACGTTCACTGGGGCTTACTCTGTTGCAGGCCTTGGGCTACGGCTTTTCACACCCTTGTGGTAGGTGTTACTACCACCTTCATTTTTAGTGAGGAAACTGAGGCTTGAGGAGTTTATGTAACTTGTAAGTGGCAAAGCTCAAGCTTAAATCTAGATTTTTCTAGTACCAAAATGCATGCTTTTTACTGTTATATCGACTGTGATCTAAAATGATGTGAGTGAACTTCTAGAATGCACTTTTCCGCACCTGTAAACTAGGCTCTGGAGTTAGACCACCAGGGTTACATCCCAGCTCCCCAGCTTTGGGCAAGGTATTTCATCTCTCTGACTGTTTCCTCTTTTGTACATGAAGATTAATCAAACAAGCAAAAAAAATAGTACCAACTTCATACACTTGTGGTGAGGATTAAATGAAAGAAAAAAATATTCACGTGCTGGCTTTCCACAGTCTGGTGTGAGGTGACACCCAGTAAATGCTGGCTTGTATTCTCAGAAGGGCAATCGTTTTTATGATTAGCCTTGTACAATCCGCCTGGCCACGGCTTCCCCAGCAGAGCCATCTCTGTGAGGGCACAGTCAGCGCTGGAGGCCTGAGTACTGGGGAGCCCAGGATTCCCCCAGAAGCCTGTACAAGACCCACCTCTGCAGCTGCCCCGGAGAGCCTGCGTGTGCAGCTGGGCTCTTATTGATGTCCTGTCTTAGCCGCCCACTCAGCTGCTCCGCACATGTTCCATAAATGGGAATCATTAGCGGCGATCGCCATAAACACTCCCTCCCAACCATGTTGTGCAGCGTGTGCTGGCCGTGTGGCAATCACTCCGTCAAGCCCATTAGCCCAGATAAGAAACAGCCATCAGCGTGCGTAAAACCCAGCATGCCCTAAAAAGAGCCCTCCAGGGGCCAAGGGAGGGACGGCTTCTCCTGGCCGCTTGAACAAACAAAAATGCTTTCACTCATCTGCCTTCAAAGAACCAGTTAGTTCCAAAGAACAGTCACAGAGCTCTGGCTCGGGCTTCCCCGCAGGGACACTGGAAAGTGATGATCTTCTTTGCATTTAATAAAACTTCTTTATCAGGTTCCCCATACTCTTAAGATCTGCTGCAAAGGGGCTGACAATCTTGGTGCTGGGACGCTGAAGCTGTGCCTGGCCAGCACGTACAAATGCATTATGCGTTCAAGTGGCTCACAGGAAAACTAGAGGAGCTGGGAGCTGTGTCAAAACAAAACAATCTCGCTCTCTCTCTCTGTGGGTCCTGGCGGAGCCCGGGATATGGAAATGCACAGGCCAGGCCTGTACTGGGGGGCGGGGGAAGGTCAGTGAATACCCCGATGCGACAGCCATGTTGACCAGATCTTTCCTCAGAAGAAGACGGGATGAGATGAGCTCTCGAGAGCGGGAAAATTCATCTCTCTGGGCCTCAGTTTCTCCATGTACAAAGTGGACATCACTCTAGAAGACCAGGCGTGGGAAGAAGCAGGTTGTTTTGGCCGGGGTTACACGTAGGTCTGGCACAAAGAAAGACACAGCAATTGTCCCACGGTCCCCTGCACGCCCTGGAGGATGTGTCTGGGGAAAAGCCCCGTGTGTGGATGGGCCAAGGGGCCTCTGGGGAAGCCACCACTCGGCACAAAACCAGTCCCAAGCTGGAGCCCCAGAGGCCACTCCCGACTCCTCCCTGGACTTCTGCCGGGGGAGTGGAAGGAGAGGGGGAATCCGAAGATCAGAGAGGCAGAAAGAGGAAGGAAAAGAAGGAGGGGGCCAGGAGAAGGCGGAACAGAGAGGCAGCAGAAGGGCCAGCTGCGGGGAGGAAGAGGAGGCAGCCAGCAGGCCAGAAGACCTGCAAGGCAGCTTCCTCAGCGGCGGGGCCCTTTGCTCCAGCCCAGCCCCTGAGGGAGGGGACAGGGGTGCTGCTGGTTCTCCTTCTGAAGCAGACAAGATGTCCGTGGCTCAGGGAGATTTAAGGGTCTTTCCACCTGTCACTTATGTGGCCACTGCTGGCTAATTGAGCACCAGTCCCGTAGGAACATTCCAGAACCCACGGCAGACAGTGCTAATAAAGGTTTGGTCCCTGTGCTCCCAGAGCTCGTTACTGGATGGGGGGACAGGGCAGCCTTGGGTACCACAGCACCCATCCCTGGGTTTCAGGGGCTGGAGAGGAGCTCCATCCCTCCCCTTTGCTGCCCAGCCTCCGTGTCTTCAATCCCCCAGCAAACAAATGGCGTTTCTCCATCCCAGGCCTTTACCAAAAGGCAGTTAGTTCCCTGCCCCTCCTCAATCTCTTCTTGGGAGTCCTTTTCAGTGGGTGAGGGGGTAAAGGAGGGGTGGGGCAGCCAGGAGGGAAGCAGGTGCTGCAGAGACAGAAGAGGGAACCAGGAGGGGAGGAGAGTCTACGTAAGAGCCAGGCAGTCCAGTGATAGACACTCAGCCCCAGATGCACCCAGACCCCGGGACAGGCAGGTCGCAGTGACTGGGATTAGATCAACAGCTGGCTGAGGTGCACCACCCAGTCCTGAGCACTGCCCATGGAGCCCCACACGCTTCCCCTGGCCGGCACCACGAGCTGCACCAGGGCAGTCCCGGAGGCTGGCAGGAACCTCAACCTCTCTGCTCCATCTTCCCCTGCCCAGATCCAGAAAGCCGCCTCCTTGGAGGACCCACACCAGAGGGAAATCCCGGCCCCCCTGCAGAGGGAGACTCCTTCCATGGCCTCGATCCCCTTTCAGATCCGTTAGTATTTCTCCGTCCCGGTGACACCCCACTCTGGCGTTCAGGAAGGAATCTTGTTGGCAAATTCTTGGCAACACTATTTCCTATTCTCCCATCTCGTACTCCCCTGGTATTTCGGGCGGCTGAAAGGTATCTAAAAAGGATTTGTAGCTCTTCCTGAGCCTTTATTATTTCACTTTGTCTGTCTGCCCGGCTGCCCGAGCCTTGTATGAAATGTTAATAACTTCAGAAACAAATCCGAGGGTTAGGGGGTTGGGGGGGTGCCAGACTGTCATCTTCTGAAAATGCAGATGGAAATGTCCCCTCCCTGGCGCCTCCAACCTGTGCTCCTCTGACATTTCTGAAGTTGCTCCATTCCCTTCGTCAGGTCACATGCCCCACATGGATGTTTTGTTTGTTATCGTTTAAATTACTACCTCCCTTAAGAGAGAAAAAGAAAGTTTGACATGGAGAACAAAGGAAGTTAAGGCCTTTAAAGTATTTTTATGGAGGCTTTTCACGAACTTTACAAACAGAGTGAAAAACAAGTGTGAAAGGATTTTTCAAGGAAGGAACATGCTTTTGCAATTTGCTGGAAGTTTTCCCTTGTGTTCCAGAAAAGCAGTCTCCCCATTACTCACCAGGGAGGCACGCAGGCTAGGGAGGAAGAGGAATCAGCGAATAAAAACAGGCCTTGCCCCTGTCCGTGTGTAAACGGCACTTAATAATCAAATTGAAAAAACACACAAATGAAATTAAAACGTTTTCCAAATGGGCTGCAGCCCCGAGGCCAGACTTCTTGGGGCCATGGCCCGGCAAATTTGCATCTTGGCCCTAAATGGGCTCCTGGCAAAGAGGCTTTTGGGAGAGCCAGATGCTGGTGGCAAGGGGAGGACAGGACACAGAGGGTCCCTGGAGGCAGGGAGGGTGGCTGGGGACCAGCACCTCCGCCTCTACCCCATGAGTCTGCTCTCCCTTGGTGTCGCCCATCTCCTCTTCAGGTTATAGACCTGCTCAGACCTCTCCCAGGCAGCAGAGAACCCTCGCTTAACCCTGAATTTGCACTGGGCCCCTCACGCGTTCACTCCTCATTCCTCACTCAGCGCCATCAACTTCTGCACTGGCTGTCTCTTTTCCAACCTTAAAGCAAAAAGATACAGAGCAAAAAGCCCAAAGGTTCTCTTGATCCTGTGTCCCTTTGGCTGGGACCCCAGCTCTCTGCTCCTGTGTCCCCTTCCTAGTCTCTCCTGCACCCGTCTGGCCGTGCTTTTGCCACCTCACACTCCCTGAGGTCAAGGTCAGCTGTGACTCCCTGTGGATAAACCCAGGTCTAGGGCCTCACCCTCCACCCTCTGGCAGCAGGGGACCCGGTGACCACACCCCCGGAGCCACTGTCCTCTCCTGGCTCCCAGGCACCACTTGCTGTGGCTGCTCCTCCTCCACATTGGCCGATCCCCGCTTTCTTCCTGACCTCTGGCCTCGGAAGGCCCCGGTGCTCACTCTCGGGTTTCTTTTCCCTTCTTTTTATTTATTCCCTTTATTTATTCTCATCTTGAGAATCATCATTGGATACATCAGCCTGGAATAGAAAAAGGTTTAGGCCTACAGATCTATGCTTAGGCCGCAGTAACTGGATATTTCCAAGGAGTTGGTACTAGAGCCTTTAAAACCCTTATTTTGTTTGTCTGATTGGATGAGATGATCTCATCCAATCTTATGGCTTTGAAATCAACTAATGGGTTGAACTCTCCAATTTTTATCTCCTTTCCTAGCCTTTCCCCTGAATTTCAGACCTGCATACCCAACTGTCTGCTCCACATGGCCAAGGGATGTCTAATAGATATTTCCAACTGAACATGCTGAACACAGATCAAGTCCAAAGTCCTTACAACGGCTTATCCTACTTATCCTCCCCTCCCCCAATGTGCTCACCCTCCTCTGGCCATACCCCTGTGGGTCGGTCCCCCCGGGGGCCTTTGCACTGACTGTTCCCTCTCCCTGGAGGCTCTTCCCCTAGACAGCCACACAGCTAACTTTAGAGTTTCTTTCCATGAACCAGGTTCCAATCAGAAGCATTTTTTTATGTACGATTCCATTTATATGAAATGTCCACGACTAGGCAAATCTGCAGAAAACTGAAAGTAGATTAGCGTGTGCTAGGGCTCGGGGAGCTGGGCAGGCACAGCTAAGGGGTGTAGGGCTTCTTCTCAGGCAGACAAAAATGTTCTAAAGTTGATTGATGTGATGGCTACGCAACTGTGAATGCACTAAAAAACATGGAATTATACACTTTAAGTGTGTGAATTGTGCAGTATGTGAATTACACCTCAATAAAGCTATTCTTAAGAAATAGAAGGCCAGGTGTGGTGGCTCACGCCTATAATCCCAGCACTTTGGGAGGCTGAGGCAGGAGGATCACTTGAGGCCGGGAATTTGAGACTAGCCTGGGCAACATGGTGAGACACTGTCTTTACTAAAAATTTAAAAAAATTATCCAGGCATGGTGGCATGCACCTGTAGTCCCAGCTGCTAGGGAGGCTGAAGGCAGGAGGATGGCTTAAGCCCAGGAGTTGGAGGCTGCAGTGAACCATGATGACACCACTGCACTCTAGCCAGGGCTACAGAGCAAGACTCTGTCTCAAAAAATAATAAAATAAAATAAAGTAAGAAATAGAAATGGCTGCCTGGAGCTCCAGCTGAGAGTCAAGCGGCTGCATCAGGCTCAGTGGGAAGGACACTGGGTCACCACCCACCATGGGCATTGTGGCAGGAGGGGCAGTAGGGTGCCAAGCAGGACCTCCCAGTCTTACAGGGGCAAAAGTCCTCATCTGTTCTGGGAGGCTCAATCAGAAGCATTTTTGTAGTTGAGTCTTTTTAGCTTCTTTTTAAAAATAACACTTTTTTTAAGAGACCACTCTGATTGTCTTGTAGAGTGTTCCATGCTCTGTAGTTGTTTGGCAGTTCCTCTTGGTGCCATTTGACTTGTTCCTCTACCCTCTGTTGGGCTGTAAACATGGCCTTGGTTCAGTCTTCTTACACTTACATGTGATGTCCCTCCTGTGGCTGCTCTCTGTGGGGGCCCTGCCTGTATCATTGGTGGGTCCCACTCACCCGGCCTCCTTTAGGGTTGCTTATTCTTCCTCACTCATGTGGCCACCTGAAATGTCATCAAGCCCCAAGCTTTCTTCTCTTCTCACTGTACATAAACTCATTTACTTCCATTATTTCATTTACTCTCTTTATGCCAATGGCTCCAAATTTATCACTCAAATTTCTACTAGAATCTCCATTTGGATATGATTTATTCTTATACTCTCTCTCTCCTCCACTCTCTCTCTAGAACCAAATATGTGCTGGGTATTGCAAGTGAAGCCAAGAACAGGAGAGAGATCCTCCCTGGCCTCATGGAGCTCCCATGTTACAGGACTTTGGACTATAGCCAAGAGGACCGAGAAGGCACTGATGAGACTTGATCAGTCTACAACGTGGAAAACAGACAGGAGAGACAAGAGTTGATGTACATGCCCAGGTAGGAAATAAGTAAGAGTTGATGGCGCCAGCCCAAACTCAACATGGCACAGACTGGTCATCATCGTTTCCTAACACCTACCCTAGTGTTTCTCAGCCAACCACCCGGGTATCTAGGCCTGAAGCTGAGAGCCACTGCCTTCATTCAGGGCCTCACAATTCCCGTAGTCACCTCCTAGGTCTTCCCTCAATCCAGCCTCCCTGAGCTCTGTCTTCTTTGTGGAGAGGATGGACTTTTCTCCCCTCTTGCTCCTCCTCCCTGACTTTCTGGAGTTGTTGCCTCCTATGCTAAGGGAATTGAACACTGCTGTAATATAACTAAAGAGGAGATTCTATGCCACTCTTAGGTGCTGAAACTCTGTCAGTTGATTTATCGTTGTCCCTGAAAACTTACCTGGAATGTTTTCAAAGATGTTCCAATCTCAGAACAAACTTCCATCTTAACGCTGTATTCCTCCTCCTCACCCTGCAGTACTCCAAGTCCCTTCTGACCCCAGCCCTCCAGTGGACTGGT
Organism: Lepilemur ruficaudatus; assembly: GCA_963574885.1. Lineage (NCBI taxonomy): Eukaryota > Metazoa > Chordata > Mammalia > Primates > Lepilemuridae > Lepilemur > Lepilemur ruficaudatus. Next base: position 9,442 of record CAUYRT010056482.1, read on the forward strand.
GAAGTAGACAGTCACTAATTGTCCAGATGGGCATCTTGTGCAGTGGGATGGGAAAGGCAGGAAGAGGAAACTAGAGGCTCTAGGGGCTATGAAGGAGATGAGATAGGATCCAAGAAGAGCTTCCAAGAAGTGCTCTTTGCTGTCCGAAAGGTGACTGTGGGGTTAGTGCCAATATTTTAGAGGTTAATATGACCTGGGGATGAGTTAAGTTATCCCAGAAGTCCACTCAGAACTTCTCTACACATTCTGGACTCAAATAGGGGTGGACAATAGCATAGCACTTGAACTTTGTTAAGAAGCGACTGAAATTTCTGCAAAGGTGTGCAGGTATGCACGTGCTTCCCTGGTTAGGGGAGGGTGTGCACCCTCTTAAATGGGAGCAGATACCTGGATTCCGCCAGCGTGGAGACAAGAGGTTAAGTCATTGAACTAATGGGTAAGACAATGAATGCCACGCATTGTGATGCGCTGGACACATTCAAGGCGGGTGAGAGATGCTTTCTCCTTTCTGAGAGTCAGGATTATAGGCAAGGAAAAGGCCAAGGGCACACGCTGGGATATTTGGGAAAGAAAGATAGAGCTGTCAGGGAGGGAACAGAGCCAAGGAATGGGGAAAGAGGAGGGTGGATGGGGAGCTAAGACCTGTCTTTTAGGTTTCCCATGGCTCTCTCATAACTATTAAATTCTTTGCCTGTGGCAGTGTAGTGCTTAGAAAAGCCAAGAAAATGCTTTTTAATTCCGAAGTTGAGAGCTCATTCCAATGCTTATGCTCACTGTGTTCTCCAGGTCCTCAGCCTTGGCACGAGTAGAAAGGTATGGGTCTGCCTGGGTGAGGGTGGAAATTAAAGTGCAGCTGGCTTGAGCCTCCCACCAGGGCTGTGTAGGGAGATGAGTAACTGGGGCCCAAGGGGCTGCATTTCAGAGTGTCCAACCTTGGTGAGTCACCTCCTCAGTGATCCCAAGGAAATAAGGACCCTGTGACCGCCAGAAAGTACTTCAAAGTTCAGATCTCCATGTTGGATCTTTATCCTGGAGCCAATAGACAATGAAAATCAACATTGATTAACATTCCTTGAGTCCCTACAGAGGTTGGGACTGAAGAACCCAGAGGCAGTCCTTAAAATATTTCTTCTCAAATATTTATGGGGTTCTGACAGTGGGCTAGGCATGATATCTATAGGAGAAAGACCAACGAAGTAAGCTCCCTTTTCACTAAAGAATAGCCTAGTAAGGGAGGAAGACAATGACACAATGATTGTGATTCAGTGAAATAAGAACGGTAAAAGAGCAGAGGATGTGGGGTTCAGGGAGTGCAGAGAAGGGCACGGCTACCACTCTTTGATTAAATTAGGAAATGGACGTTTGAGATGGAGTCTTGAGGGATGAGTAAGAGTTCTTCACAAGGAGGGGTGGAAGATGCCTCTGGGCTGACTCTCTAGCCAGAAGGAAATGTAATATATTTTTTAAAGTGGGAGAAATAGAATTGAAAACAGAGACTTGAGCAGGACTTGTGCACCCATGATCATGCCAGCATTATTCACGATAGTCAAAAGATAGATACAACCCAACAGTCCACTGATGGATGAAGGGATAAACAAAATGTGGTCCACGCCTACAGTGGAATATTATTCAGCCTTAAAAATGAATGAAATTCTTAACACACGCTAAACACAGATGAACCTTGTAGACATTATGTAAAATAAGCCAGACACAAAAGGATAAATAATATATTATTCCACTTAGATGGAGTATCTGCAGTAGTCAAATTCATAGAGACAGGACGTAGAGGGTGGTTGCCAGGGGCTGGCGGGAGAATGTCAAGGAGAATGGAGAGTCAGTGTTTAACGGGCACTGGGTTTCAGTTGGGAAAATGAAAAAGTTCCAGAGATGGATAGTGGTGATGGTTGCACAACAATGAGATTGTACTTAGTGCCACTGAGCAGTCTACCTAAAAATGGTTAAAATGGTAAATTTTATATGATGTATATTTTATATCATATAAAATTTTACCACAATGTTTAAAAATTAATGAGAAAAGAGACATGGGGAGAGGAATGATTGTGGTGTATTAGGGAAAAGGTGAATTCATAGGTCTGGCTGAACCTTCAGGTGTGGGTGAGACTGACAACATAAACTTAGTCCAGGTTATCTAAAGTTTTGTACCCAAGGAGGTGGGGCTTTATCTTGGGGGTAAAGGAGAGTTAGCAGAGAAGTCAGGAAGGACCATGGCATTTTAGGGAAGTTTTGGCTTACAGAGAAGAAGGACCAGAGGTGAGGCCAAGTAGGAAGCTACTGCAGTGGTCCGTGTGAGATCTGATGGGAATTGGAACCGCCATGGAGATGAAGAGGACGTAGGAGCATCAAGAGATGAAGTGAAATTGACTGGACTCTGTGCCTGTGGATTTGAACCTGACATTGAGGGAGAGTGGGAAGCTGAGGGTGGGTCTAAGGCTTCCAGTTTGGGTGACTGAGTGGACCATGGGACCAGCCACAGATAAGGATTTCAGGAAGCAGAGTGTGTTTTCTGTGGAAGAAAACAAAATGAATTTGAGACTTATTTCAGTTTAACATGTACTTGTGTTTAGTGCCACGTGATTATATAATGCCTTTTATTTGTCTCCATTTCTTTTACTTGTTCTTGTCTCTAAAGTTAGATTTTTGGACACACAGATCTGGTGCATTCATTCATTCATTCAGTGAGCATTTATTGAGCACATTCTCACTGCTTATGACACTTACATAACCCTCAACTCCAGCCCAGCCCTAACCAAGAATGAACAGTGAATCTGGGCATGGAATTCAGGCCTTCCATTGTGAGGTTCTTTTTCACTATATAATGGTTTCTCCCACCTGAAGAAAGAAAGCAAAGGCTCTCTCTATGCTTGACTCTCATTTAAATTCTCATAACAACACTACGTGACCAGTACTATTGTTTTTGGGGGAAAAATGAGAGGGAAGGATTACAAAACAACAAGAGGAAACTTTTGAGGATGTTGGATATGTTCATTACAATTGTGAGTATTGTCTAGCAGGTAGAAGCATAGGTCAAAACTTTTCAAATTGTACATTTCAAATTGTTCATTGTATGATAAGTATACCTCAAAAAAGCTGTATTATAGAAGTATTGGTCAAGAACAACAAAGTAGCTTTTGATGAGATGATATTTGCTGAGGGAAAATCAATTAATTTCGTTTTGAAGAACAAACAGAAACCTGTCTTTCTGTGTTTTTCTTCATTTTTCTTACCACTTCAACCTCTGTTTTCCCCCCCTTTTTTGAAGGGGGTGGCTACTTTTCTCCCCTACCTTCTCCAGAATTGCCTTGGTTCAAATAGAGCTCGGTTTTTGTTTGTTTTGGGTATAATTACAATTTCCATATGGTCAAATTCACCCTTTTTAATGTATAGCTCTGTGTGTTTTGACAAACCCACACACATGTGGAACCGCCATCACAATCAAGATAGAGGTCATGTCATCATCCCCAAATCCCCGCCTGCCCCTTTGGAGTCTATCCCATCCCTTTACCCCCAGCCCCCAGGCAACTACTGATGTGTTTTCTATCCCTACAGTTTTGCCTTTTCCAGAACGTTACATAAATGGACTCATGCAGTATGTAGAAACTTTAGGACTCTGCTTCTTTCTCTTGACATGGGTTTCTCACCCTTGCCGCTATTGACACTGTGGGCCAAATAATTCTGTTTTTGTGGGGGCCTGTCCCGTGCGTTGTAGAATGTTGAGTAGCGTATCTGGTATCTACCCACTCGATTCCAGCAGCACCACCCTCCCTAGCTGTCACAACCAAAACTGTCTTCAGACACGGCCAAATTTCCCTCTGGCAAAATCACCCCTGCTTGGGGACCACTGCCCGAACACACTGCATTTGAGATCATCCACGCTGGTGCCTGAATCCACAGTTTCATCCTTTTTACTTACACAACCACTGCTACTGCATATTAGCCCTGCAAAACACGACAATTTGGAGTAAACCCAAAAGAACTGAATGGACACAGACCAACAGCACAGTTGGAATGTGCTTCTCTGGCATGAGGAATGAGCTGGTGTGAAGAAGGCAGGTTTATCTGCCGCTGAGATCAGTTCTTCCTTTGGATGGACACCTGAATTATGGAGTCAACTGCTCTCAAACTGAGTAGGGAGTGTCAGCCAGGATATCTACTGCTACTGAACTTCCCATTAAGTGGCCACTCTCGGCCTTGCTCAGTGTCGACAGCTGAAAAAGTGACAGGATGTCCACGACCATAAAGGACACACCACTTGCTCGGGGTGCACTTCTCCACTGCTTGCTGTCTGCTGTATAGAACAGGGGTTATAATGCTAACTGGATGGTTAGCGCGGCTATGAACAAGTCCTAGGGAATGAAGAAAGCCAGTTCAGCCTTCTGCAAGCGGCTAGGGCGGGCGCAGGCACTCACCACTCTGGGGTTTCCACTGTTTGCTTGTTGGCTCGTTTGTGCATACTTCATGCTGTCTGTCCACTAACCAGCCTGCACCCACTTAATTGCCTGTGACCACACATCTGCTGTGGGTGGTGGGGAGCCATCAGTGCACTTAAGGGGTGGGGGAGGGCTTTCTTCAGGGAAATGTCCTCCAAAATTCTGGAGCAGGGCATGGTGAGCTAAAAATTTCCTATGCTTGGCCAGACAGTGCATTTGGGATTTGTGCTGATTGGATGGGGTCATTTAAGTTTCTATTTGGAACAAAAACATTTTTAGGGAAAGCGTTAGAGGAATCGCCCTTTCATTTGAGTTTTGAGAAATGCTGTTTATAATAATAACAACACCAATCACATGATTTGCAGAGCTGCATTTATTGACTGAGTAAATAAGTGAATAAATTTTATACACAGCTGGCCCAAGGCAGAACAGAGAAAAAGACAGAGCTGGTCCCAGGGCTTCCAGTCTATTTTCAGGAGCCCTTTTCTTGTTTTTTTAAGGCACTTCAGTATTTAATAAGGAGCTCCTGCTGGGTCGTAGGACTTCAGGGAGGCTAGAACACAGTCGTCACCCACATGTCACTCACAGTTGGGTCGTGTGGACAGATGGAGACAGCTGGATTACTGTGTGACGAACATAGAAGACAAACCCAGAGCCAAACCACCATGCCCTGCCCTCAAATACCAGATCCCAGATTACTTCATTCAACAAGTATCATGTGTCAGACACTCTTCTAGGCACTGAGTACAAGGGAGTGGACAAGGAAAAGATAAAAACAATGCCCTCAGGGGTCTTGTAGTCTAGTGGGAAGAGGCCCACAGGACAAAAATAAACCAGTAAATTATATAGGAGATGACATGGACAGGCATGAGGCAGGCAAGGGGATAGGAGGCACGGGGGACTGGGCTGTGATTTTTACTAGGACAGTCAGGGAAGGCCACATATTTGAATACCCCAAAGAGTTGAAAGGTCAGGTATCTCTGGAAAGAACATTCCAAGTAGAGAAATCAGCAAGTTCAAAGGTCCTGTGGTAGAGGCAGAATGTTTGAGGAACAGTGTAGAGTCCAACTTAAGTGTAGTGGGAGAAGCTAGGCAGGGGGCAGCAGACGAGGTCTGGCCATGGGGTATCAGATGTGCAGGCCGCGGAGGGGGCAGTGGCTTCGGTCCATGTGCAATGGTTTGCCGTCAGAACACTTGCAGCAGAGGAATGATATGAGACGAGTTAGGTGAACAGCAGCTCATGCTGGCTGGTGCACTGAGAATAAACTACGTACGGGGCACAAATTTAGATGAAGTCAGGATTCTCTTGAAGTAATTCAAGGTGTGACAGGATTGGCCCTTGTATACATTTTTAGGAAGAACCATTGGATTTGCTGACAGATTGGATGTAGGTGGGAAAGAAAGAGAAGAATCAAAAAACATACCCAGAGCTTTTGTCTGAGCAGCAGGAAAAATAGAATTCCTGCTTACTGGGCTGCAGAAGACTATGGGAGAAGTTAGAGGGGAGGGTTAGGAGATTCGTTTTTGGACATAGCAGAGGTGTGATGCCTGTTAGAGGTCAAAGCGGCTGTGTTGAGCAGGCAGGTGGCGTAACAGCCCACAGTTCAGAGGAAAGGTCTGGGCTGCAGGTAGAGAACCGGCGTCTCTGGGGCAGGCAGAGAGCAGGGGCAGGGCTGAGCTCTCAAGGGGGCGGTGTGGACGGAGGAAGGACGAGCTCTGCGGGTCGCAACTCTGCAGCACGACCACATTGGGAGGAGACAGAGGAGGGGCAGTCAGGAATATGAGAAGGAACCAGGTGCGTTTCCTTGGCTTCAAGAGAAGAAAGGAATTCAAGAAGTGGGGAGTGAAGGAACGACGATGTTAAATGCTGTTGATAAGCCAAGTAAGGCTCGATCTGAAAATTGCCCATTGAAGTTCTCATCATCAAAATCACTGGGGACGCTGGCAAGAGCTATCTGTGGAGGGTGGGGACAAAGGCCTGCATGGAGTGGGCCCGAGGGAGAGGAACAGAAGATCAAGAATGGTAGACAGATGCCGTTGAAGAGACGTTCTGCTGCGAAAGGCAGCTGAAGGAGACGTGTGAAAAGAGAGAGCTTGGTTTGAAAAAATGGAAGAAATTCCCACATGTGCAGACGCCGGGAAGAGTCCATGAAAGAGAAACACGGATTGAGCAGGCGGGAAGGGGTGAAGCCCGATTCTCAGGCTGTGTAGTGAGGAAGGGCAAACCATTAGGTAGATTGGGTTGCAACACAGAGACACTCACGGTATAATGTTCTGTGGTGAAAAACACACACACGCAGAAGAAAGAAAATGGAACAGACATCTACATGCAAATGTGTAAAATTACACAAGCACCTGGCCAAAGATGCAAGGGAAAAAGAGCATCATAACAGTTGCTCTGGAAAGGAGCAATTATGGGTAACTTTTTTTTTCTCCTTCAACTCCTAATCATTCTGCAAATATTGTTTTCTTAGTATTATGAAATATTTTTTAAATGAACTGAAGTGTGTAGCTTTGCATTGTAGGAACAAGGTCAGGGGAAGAAAGACTTAGTGCAAATGAAATTTATAACAGCTTTTTAAATTGACCCATTGGATTTGTTCCTTCATTCAGCGAGTGCTTACTGCACACCTACTATGTGCAGGCACCAGGGATAAATTGGTCAATAAGGCAGCGGAGGTCTCAGCCCTGGGGATCAGATCTGGTTATCTGAGAGAAGGGACAGCCTGGCCAGGCTTGAAGGATGGGCCCTGGGAGAGCCAGGAGGACATTCATTCCCTGGAAATAGCATTCCTCATTCCCAACAGCTGTGCTGCTCACACTTGCCCTTCAGGCCCAGAAAGCCTCCACCCAGAACTGGAGGTTCCCCAGCCATCACCGCTCACCGGGACCGTTGATTGCAATGGCCGACCTCTGTGCTGTTCCCAGCCTGTCCCCTCTCTCCAAATCCATACGGCTGCTAAGACTCTGCAGGGTTGGCCTGGTTTGGCTGTGAGAGTTGTGCTGGCATCACCCACACTCCAGCTACAATGCAGCTTTGTGTGCACACGGAAAATTCTTTTCCCAAGGCTGTGCCCAGCGCCAAAGTTTGTGTTCTCAACAGCAATGCTAAATGGCCTCGAGATCCCAGCTGTCTCCCTCCAGGGGCTATCCTCCAGTATGCTCATCTTAACACAACAACAACAATGGTCCTTGGAAAACAACATGGGAGCATGAAGTTGTGCACTGGTTATGATTATTTTTAGGTGGTCCCTAAAATCTAGGAACTACTTACCAGGAGACAGGACTCTTTGGTATTCAGAGGTACAAGAAGACTCAGAAATAACTACTTATTCAGGTCTCTCTAGGAAAATAAGAAACTGTGCCAAGACAAGAATAAAATGTCATTCATACAGACTGAGAGACAACATGGTAGGGGAAGGGTGTGGACTTGGGTGCTAAATAGACCTGACTTCTCTTGATCTTATTGCTTATTTGCTGTGCAAGCCGTGACCAGGCACAAAGTCTGTGAGCACCTCGGTTTTCTCACCTGTAAATGAGAATCAGGCCTACTTGTGGGATTGTCATCGGGAATAAAGAAATTCAGTATAAAGTATGTGACACATTGGACGTGCTTAATCAATGATTATTCTTAGTATTTCTTGTGTGCGCTTGCAGAGGTTGTGGCAGTAGTGGTGTGAGTACATGTCCACATGAATGCGTGTGTGCACATGTGTGCGCGCATGGTGTTTGTGTGTGTGGTCTCAGCTTGACCCCATCTGGGAGACTGGACGTGTCTGGTAAAGGGCATGGGGGTGAACCCCGGGAATGGGCTGGCAGGAAGGTGTGCTGCTGGGAGGAGGATGCAGGCGTGGTTTGGTCAGGCAGGGAAAGGGCAGTCAGCCTTGGACAGTGTTCCCTGACCTGGCCTCAGAGCAGGGGCTGCAGGCAGAAGCCAGATGTATTATTTTTATGAAAAGGTGTGATAAAGAGAACCGCAGAGTGGGAAAAGCATCTCTCCACTTCTGAGAGAGCTGATGAGGTTCTATCTCATGGAGAAGAGTGTTTGATACCACATGGGCACTTGGCACCTCAAGAGTTTTCAGTCTCGGGGCAGCAGAAGGCAGCAAGGCAGGGAGGGAGGCACCCCTTCTCGATGGCTTTTGGTCATCAATCGGGGGGTTGAACCGTTTTTCTTGAGCTCACAAGAGACATGTCCAGGGAGGCACAGAAGCTACCAGTGGGACTTGGAGGGGCATAAGGAGTCCTGCTGGATCAAGTAGGCATAATATTCAGATTATTCCTGCACATGTGCCCTACGTGCTGGTCTCGGGCCTCCTTGCCCTGGATCCACTCCTCTCCCGTCCCTGCTCTGCATTACAGGGGCTGCCCTTGCAGGCTGCGTTTCAGGGCATCCTACAGCAGTGGGCTTCTGGACGGGTTCAGTCCACGAGAGGCACTGTCAGGAGATGCGTTGGGAGGAGGAGAGAAGCCAGGCTTCTGCCCCCACTCCCTCTGCGTCTTGGGCAGCTCCTCCAGCAGTGGCTCTGTCTTCTCCGTGGCTCCAGCTCCCATCGGACAGGTCCATTCCGGCCCTAGTTGTGCCATGTCACCCTGGTCCCTGGGCTCTATAAGTTGGTGCCTTCTCTTTGCCTCTCCAGCCTCGGGGTAGCAGTGATCTTCTGCTGTTGCGCATCCCCGAGTTCTCTCACTGTCCCGTGTGTGGCCCTCTGCTCCTCCATCAGCAGCAGAAACAACTCCTTCTGTAGTAGGAACTGGAAGTGGAGTCTGTTTTCCTGTTTAGGCTCTATGGCCACACCACCAACTTTCCCACAGGCTGGGGAGGCCTGAGGAATCTCAGGCCAGTTCTATTTGGATAAATACGTAAATATGGAAGAAGAGGAAGAAAGAGGATGCTGTTACACATTTTATGAGATGCTAAAGATGATGCCCACTTGAGTTATTTGAGGCTTAGTAACCCATGTCTCCCTACCCCAACACCCCCAGGAAATAGCAGGCTTGTTTCAGAAAGCCAACAAGATGATTCTCTGGTCTTGCTTCCTTCACATGGAGCTCATAAAAACTCTGACTCGCATGGTTTGCATCCTACTGAGGTTAGGGTGTTCAATTCCATTTCAGATTTACTTCCTTCTTGTGGGTAGACATTTCCAGTAATGGCTCCCAGGGGAGGTGGGGCTCCCTCCCGTATCCTCACTCCCATCTTACCTCGGAGCTTGTACGACTTCCTTTTGCTAATGACACAGCAAATGCAACACAAGCAGAGACTTGGAAAAACCATTGTCGCTTGAATCTTTTCCTTTCTCTTTCTGATTTTGCAACCCAGACAACACATGAAGAAGCCGAGGCTGGTGTCTAGAGACACGTGGCCCAGCTCACAGATAGAGTCAATTGCTAGAGAAGCATGCAAGGCCATCTTAGACTGCCCAGCCCCATTTTGAGCCACCAAATGACTGCAGCCAGAAGAATGAGCCCCAGGTGAAATAAGCAGAATAACCACCCACCTGAGCCCAGACCAAATTGCTAACCCACAGAAACATGAGTAAATAAAATGGTGCTATCTTCATCCTGAGAGTTTCGAGGTAGTTTTCATTATACTATAAGGGCTAGCTCATAGAATTTTCTTTCTACTTTTTGTTCTTTTCTGCCAACCACCAGCACTTTCTTTCTGCTAACCAACCCTTCTAAAAGACAGCGCCCTCTGCCCCTCACAGGTACCTCAACTGACCTTTCACCAAAGGGAAACTCACCCTCCACTTAGAGCATGGGTTCCATCAGCAACGACTAGTGACTCTCCCTATCCTGCTTCCTCTCAAGGGTTAAGCCCTGACTTCATTGCATGCAAAGTTTCCTTTAAAAATTTTTTTTTGGAAAAAAATGTGGTTTTGCTTCCAAATGATGTTCCAAAACTCTCTGGCTCACCAAGGAGTAATCCCTCAGTTGGAAAGTGCAGCAATGCTGCTATTTTAGAATGGCACCAGGCCTCTGGCTTTTTGATTCAGCCAGGACTGCCGATACTTCTTCATGGAAAACTAAAACAACTGCCTAAGATGTAAGCACTTGTCCCAAAGGGACATTTCAGAAAGGAGAGGCCCTCTGCCTTCTTTCCATTCTGCCCCTTTCTACCCAGCCCCTCGATCTCGTGCCAAAGACAGGTCTTCTTCCTCTGAAGCAACTGAACTTCTAACCCACTTATGGGGTGGCCCATCTGTTGGCTCTGACCCTCTGGCCTCCCCCACACTTGTCCTAATTGTTCTCTGATGAAGGCTGAGTGTAAGCCTATGTAACACTCCAAAAATGCACGGCTGGCCAACCAAACATTAACAAGAGAGACAGCTATGAAAAAACAATATGCCTGTTTGCTCAACCTCCCTTTCTGCCAGCAGACTAATTCTGGAAACTTTCCCACTCTCCGAGGCAAGAGGTGCTTGCTAATCTGGCCAAGTGTCAAAATGCATGGTGTTTGAACAGCTTCCTCCAGCTAGAGTTGTTTTTCAGACTGTCCCTTGGCAGAAACTCCTGTGGATTCTGTGCAGAAAACTTCTCTCCTGGACGCAGTATGGGGGCAGTTGGGGGAGGGGGGTTACTTCTTATGGTAATAATTGCCTTTTACCAAGCACTGCTCTTCCCCAAGAGAAGATTAGCTAGGCAAGGTCACCCCTGAGAAGAGGCTCAGAGGCTCCTTAGGCACTGGAGATGATGCATCTGCAACCCAGAAGGAGACCGGGGTTTAAGAGTGGGACCAATAGGCCAAGGACTAGATGTTGACTGTGATCACCTCTCTGGAAATGCTTTTGGAATCCAAGATCCCCAGGCCTCGCCAAGCTGGGTCAAAGGAGGCTCACAATGACAGGAACAGACCTGGCACGCTTGCCTCTCCCGCTCCACCCGAAAGGTCCAGGAGTACTCCCTCCTGGTCTCATGTCCTCAGGGATGTCTTCCTTGTCCTACTCCCAGCAAGATCTGTCCCTTTAATCTGTTCGTCATCTCTCCCTCTGTTGGTCCCACAGGGTCAGGCACATTCTCCCATCTAGTACTTCCGCACTTTACGACACTTGCTTGTTGCAGGTTTGTCTCCTTCTAAGGGACTCTGGCTTCCTACAGAGAGAGGGGACATGTCTTATTTACTCAATATTTCCTGCTACCAACCCAACGTGTGTACTTAGCAGGCACCAAGTAAATGTTTACTGAGTGAATGAACAAACCTGCTCATTTCCCGTTTAACCAGAGCAGGTAGTGTGGCCGAGGCCACCCGGCAGGTGAGTGTCTGAGCCTGGATTTGGACTCAGGTTTGTCCTCATCTAAATCCCACTGTTCCACCTTCTTCCCTCCCCAGTTAGCCACCCCGCCCACCACACACACACACACACACACCACAGAAGAGCATGGATAGGATTATAGAGTGTCAGAGATGGAGATGACCTGAGACATTATGGAAACCAACTCAATTATTTAACAAATGAGGAAACTAAGGCCAAAGAAAGTCAAGTATCTGTGTGTGTTGATGTGCTTTGGGCGTTGGGCGTACTTTAAAATTCGGTCTAGGGCTATTCCTGTCAACAGTCATATTCAGTGTGGGTTCCCCCATAACCCCACAGAAGTCACACAGCTGAGCGAGTGATTCCAGCCTGTCAGGAGATAAATGCCCACGCAGCGATAAACACAGGGCAAGGGTGAGCCATCCAAAGTGGTGCCCACCCCAGAGGACAGAGAAGCCCCGTCTTACTTAGTCAGTTCAGGAAAGTCTTCACGTGGAAGGAGGGAGACCAAGATGAGCCTTGGAAAGGGCAGGATGGTGGAAAATTCTGGCGGCACAGCATGGCAGGGGCCAGGAGGTGGGAGAGGGCTTGCTGGGCACCGGGATCAGGACAAGGTGTGGACTTTCCTGAAGGCTCAGGGCGGATGCCAGGCTGCAGGGTGCACTGGGCGCTGCGGAGGGAAGAGAGCAGGCGGGAATTGCAGGCGTCTACAATTTGGAGCCACCCGGATGCCCTGTATCTTGGAGGAGTGACGTGGTTAAGTTCCTTTGGGGAAGTGAGCTGAGTAAGTGAGCTGGGAAAGTGAGTTCCTTTGGGAAAGAGACGGAGAGCTGGGGGGTAGCAGCACAGTAAGAGAAGAAGAAAAGCTGAGGGATTCCACCCGGATGAGAACCGAGTTCTTTAGGCTGCAGGAGAGGGGAAGGGAATCCCATTTTAAGGCAGTAACATGCTTCATCATCTGGTTCCCCCTCATCCTGGTTCTCCCCAGATATCCATTCGCCTGTAGGAGGAGGAATGACCGTGCGGGCCTTCAGCAGGAGGAGGATGAGAGGGGAGAGGGGAGTCTGTGCTGGCAGATCCAAACTGGTTATGGCAGAAATCCTGGAGAGGGAGAGCCAGGCAATGTTCAGCTTTGGTCACTCAGCATGGGATCATGGGCCGGGCACCGGGCGGGGCTCAGGCCTGCAATCCCAGCACTTTGGGAGGCCGACGTAGGAGGGTCTCTTGAGGCCAGGAGTTTGAGACCAGCCTGAGCAACATAACAAGACCCGGTCTCTACAGAAAATAGAAAAAAAATAGCCAGGCATGGTGGCTGGTGCCTGTAGTCCCAGCTACGCTGGAGGCCGAGGCAGGAGGATCGCTTGAGCACCGTAGTTTGAGGTTGCTGTGAGCTATGATGAGGCCACTGCACTCTAGCCCGGGCAACAGAGAAACACCCTGTCTCAAAACAAAAGGAAAATTAAAACAAATTTAAAAATTAGCCAGGCATGGTGGCTTGCACCTGTAGTCTCAGCTACTCAGGAGGCTGAGGCAGGAGGATTGTCTGAGCCCTGGAGTCAGCGGTTGCAGTGAGCTATGGTCGGGTAGCTGCACTCCAGCCTGGGTGACAAAAAAACAAAAAAACCCAGGATTATGCAGAAAGCTTCTGCTATAGGAGCCAGACCATCATCCCAAAAAGGAGTTTTTCAAATTCTTCTTCTTTTTCCCTTTTATACCAAAACTGAGCCTAAAGCCCGGGGCTGGGAGTTCTCCCGTATGCATAGTAAATATCGAGGCTAGTCCTGAGGGCTCACAGAGTCTGGAAGGAGAAAGAAGTCCAGGGAAAGCCCACCCCTCGTCTGTACCTGGGAATCTTAGAAAAAGAGGAGGAAGTGGACAGGCAGAGAGCAGCCGAGCCATCAGCAGAGGTGTCCTGCTTTTCCCATCTCTGGGCCTACAGAGGGACAATGTCAGAGACGTGAGTGTAACCCTTCAGGACTCTGAGCAGAAGCCACTTCACAAGCCCTCTCATCAGACCCCAGTCTGTAGCCACAGGGAAGGGGCTCTACATGGTCAGCCTGGGACAGGTGGGGGGCTTCCCTGGGCCACTCTCAGTCCCATGGGGGGCAGATGTTGAACCGGGAACCAGGGGGCCCACCGCGGGGCTTGCTGTTAGGACAGACAGGAGGCGACTTCCCAGCCACACCTAAGGGGTGGACCTCCCGCTAACAGACTGGAGAGCCCACGAGGACGTGGGAAGAGCCCCAGGGCGGCAGCCCAGCTGAGGCTGAGCACCAAGATCGGCACCCGCAGCACAGCCTGGGCTGGGAGAATGGGCCCCACTTTCGGTCCAGGAGGTCCTCCGCGACCCTGGCCAAAAAAGGACATCTTCTCAAAGACCCCTGGACAGTAGCTGGCACACATCCAAGGACCTCCATGCATCCAATGAACCCACGGCCCAGTGCCATGTTGGGGGAGGACCCCCTGCGTGGCACTCCCAGTGCCCCTAGGGTAAGAGACAGAGCTCCCAGCAGCTAACAGAGACTCGAAGTGTGTTTCCTAAAGACCAAACATTATCTGAGGGGTTGAAAATATCAGCTTAAAGTTTAACTGGATTCGACGTTTAATTCGTCCTCGCATCCCACTAACTAGTGGGTGAGGCCCAGAAGAGAAAGACCAGATTAGTTCTAAGCAAAATAACGATACTGCGTTTTCCCTTCACATCCGATCTGTGGCACGAGTGATATTTGTGCAGCCTGGCCGCAGTTCTCGGGACTTCAGGGCCCAGCTAGGGAGGGGCCCCGCGCCGGCCTGTGAGGAGGCCAGGGGTGCTGTGCCAGGGTGGGGTCTGTAGCTGGGCCTCCCTGGCAGAGCCACAGGCGCTGGGAGGCCTGTGGGGAAGCCTGCGCAGGAAGAGGGTCTCTGTCTCACTGGGAGGGACAGCTCCAGGAGTGTGGCTGGGGAGGCTGCTCCCCAGGGCCCGGGGCCTCCAGGGGGAGCAGCAGACGCAGCCGGCCCCAGAGGCAGGGCTTCCCCAGCCTGGCCCAGGTCCCAGGGGACCGTCCCTTCTCTGGGAAGCCGCAGCTCCCCTCTGCAGCCTGGGGAGCGGAGCAGGCCGGCTTTGCACAAGGTGCTGCTGCCCCCTCCTGGGAGACACTTGCAGGTCCTCCGTGCGCTGGAGCCGCTGCGCCTGTAACCTTCAGGGTGGTTCTCTGAGGCCGCACTCACTGAGCGCGTCTTGCGAGGCCCCTCTGCCGCAGCGCCGTTTAAAATCCCCTGTGTCTGGGGAGCACAGGTTCAGGGCCACTTGAATCTGTGCTCCTGGGCTGTAGTCCTCAAACTTGGCCCAAATAAACTACTTGCATTAACTTAAGCCTCAGTTATTTCCTTTATTTTTATTTTTTAATTTTATTTTTATTTTTGAGACAAGGTTTCCGCTCTGTCACCCAAGCTGGAGTGCAGTGGCACAATCATAGCTCACTGCAGCCTCAAACTCCTGGTTTGGGGTGATCCTCCCGAGTAGCTGGGACTGCAGGTGTGTACCACCATGCCTGGCTTATTTTTCTTTTCTTTTTCTTCTTTTTTTATAGAGATGGGGTCTCACCATGTTGCTCAGGCTTGTGTTGAACTGGCCTCAAGTGATCCTCCTGCTTCAGCCTCCACCCAAAAATAAAAATAAATAAGTAAATAAATAAATAAAACAAAATCACTTGAGCCTGTTCTCCCTTTTGGGCTGCATCTCCTGTGTCTTCTCTGGCCAGTTATACTGTCTCTGTTCCTCATCACAGTGGAGCTTGGTGACTAAGGGTGCCACTGGGCTCAGACAGAGAGGTTAGGGCCCCAGCTCTGCCAGCCTGGGCTGGTCTTAACCTCACTGTGAACAACTCACCTGCTGCTTAGTTCTCATTTGCACCTCCCCTGACCACACCCGCCTTCCAGCCCATTGTACCTGCGCCTGCTGGGGCCAAGGTCGTCAGGGGCCTCTTTGTCTTTCAGCTTGATGTCCCCTTGTCAGATTTTATTGGATGGTTCAGCAGCATTTAGTGCTTTCAACACTTTTGCGAATTCTCTCCCCCTCAAATTTTTTTGGAACACTCCTGGGGCTTTTCCTATGACTTCCCACCCAGTCCTCAGTTTCCTTGCTGGTTCCTTTCGGTCCATCCGTAATGCCCACCCGCAGCAGGGCTTCCTCTCGGCCTTCTTCTCCTTTCACTCCGTGATCTCCCCCACCTGAGGGCCCTCTAGTCCGTCCCCAGCTCAGCCCTCACACCTTCTGCATCTGTCCCTGCAGGTGAGCCCTGGTCACCCCCATGCAGATGGCCTGGAGGTGCCACCAACTCTGCAGGTCCAAAACTGAGCTTGTTGTCTTTCTCCCCAAATTGCTTCTGCCACAGAAATCTGAGGGGCATTTCTAACTCTTTCTCTCTCTTACTCACCCCTGCCCCCATCCCCGTGGCCTCAGCATTCTCCTGATTCCATCGTATTCTACCTTATTGCCTGGAGTCTGCCCTTCGCTGCCCGAGCTCGGCAGCCGCAGTCACAACCATAATAATTTAGTGAGCGCTCGTTAAGTGCCAGGTACTGTTCTAAACATTGTGTACACGTGGCCTCATTTAATTCTTCTAGAAATCTCGGGGAAATAGGAAGGAGCAGAGGCACTGAGAAGTTAAGTCATGTGCAAAGCCCACGTGGGCCCCCACGTCTTGCTGACAGCACAGCTCTTGTTTTTCAGCTGTTATGTGCATTATCTCAGGATCTTACCATTCCCGGCATGGACTGTCACATCAGCCCTCTTCCCGGTTTTCCAGCCTCCTCCTGTCTTCAGTGTAACTGTCAATGAGACAGCAACACTTGTTTCCTAAAACTAAAATTCACTACTGAAATTCTCCTTAAACCCCTTCAATGGCTCCCTGCTGCTCTTAAGCTAAATAAAATCTATACTTTAGAACCTCCAATGTTCCTCCTACCCTTTATCTGAACTATTTCCTACTTATCCTTCATAATCTGCAGGGAATTTTCCCTGGATCCCCGAGACAAAGTCAGGTGATTTATCAGTTAAGACTAGATTCAGCTACAAGTACCAGTGGCTTAAACAAGATAGTTAATTTCTCCTCTTAAAGAGTCTGGAGTAAGCAATTTGGGGCGGGGTTGGTATGGTGGCAACACCATATGACCCAGGATCCTTTTGTCTTTCTGCTCTACCATTTGTAACATAGGCTTCCATCTTTAATGTCACCTCATGGCTGCAGGATAGCTGCTGCAGCTCTAGCTATCACAATGACATTCGAGTAGCTGGAAAGAGGAAGGGTCAAGGGGAAAAAGTGTGTGCCTCTCAGTTTTGACTTGTCTGCCATAATAAGCTTTCCCAAAAGTTTCAACCAATGACTTTTCTTTATATATCTTTGATCTCTCAGAAGAGAAGTTGTGGCCTGGTGCACTGGCTGATGCCTGTAATCCCAGCACCTTGGGAGGCCAGGGTGGGAGGATTGCTTGAGCCCAGGAGTTCTAGACCAGCCTGGGGAACATAGTGAGACCCCATCCCCACCTACTAGAGAACAGCCCATAAATGTTTGCTAAATAGGTGGATAGACAACAAACTGGGAGTTGAACCAAAACTTTTTGCTTTTCAGCCCTGTTGTTCCAACTAGTACTAGTAAGTATCACTATCAGTCCACTTCCCTGTCTCAGTGAGCACAGATTTTTCTGATGACTGGTCCCTTCCTGGTGCCATCTTAGGGTATAGAAGACACTGTAGACATGGCTGGTGGCCCTCCCACATCCACTCAACCTACCCCATAAGTGGTCTCTGCTGATTTCCATTCCTCTTTCTGCCTGAGGATATTCCTTGGCTGCAGCAGGGTGCCAGGAAAATAAGATGCCAGGAGCAAACCTCAGCCAATGAGGGTCAGCCTCCTTGTCCCTCAGGGAGACAATCTGAGGCATCTCCCACTGCCCCTCAGTCTCTCAGAGGGTCCCCAACAGGATCGAGTGCCAGTGGCCCAGGGTCACCTCTCCACTGAGTGCTTCCTGGGCTCAGCTCCAGACCAAACTACATGCACCCAAATCCTCATCTCAGGGTCTGCTGAGACGCTGGGCTGTTGTTCCAATCGCCACATGTCGGGACACAGCTGTATAGGTGTGGCAGGTGCAAGAGATTGAGCAAATTTTGTTTGACCCCAGGATATGGTTCTGGAAGCCAGTGGTTTGTGAAAAAGCATTCCTGAAATATATGAATTTTGATAGAATCACTCTTTCCCCTAAAAGTTTCAGGATGCTTCAAACTCCAAACTGGAACACTGCAAGAGGAGAGGCTTAAAAGCAGAAGAGTTTATGGACACATTCAGAGGTAGAAGAGCAGTGAAAAGCGAAGTCCTGGTTACCAGAAGTTTCAGTGGAGTGACTACAGTAAGAAAGTGCTTCTCTGGCCAGTGCGCTGGGCAGTTTCTCCCATTTCACATGGGCAGCGAGCAGGGGAGGCTGTCAGAGACTCTTTTTTTTTTTATCATGATATAAATTGATATTAAGTTTGCACTGTGATGGCTAGAACCATCATGGGTTAAATAACTTTTTTAAAATTATTTTTATTTCAGCATATCATGGGGGTACAAATGTTTAGGTCAGAGACTCTTAGGCTGGGACCAGCTTGCAGGGAGCTTAGGAAACCTGGCCCTGCCCCCTGCATAGATCCTGAGTATTTGAAAACAGTGGGACCACTCGGGCTGTCACCTCTGACTCATAGTGCAGAGGCAGGATACTGGAAAGACATCTCAGAGAAGGGAGACTAGAGTAGTCTCTATCATTGCCTGGTTTGCACTCTGCTCATTTGGCAGGGGTAAGGCTACTGACCATCCCTCCCCAGACCCCTCCCAAGACCCTGGACCCTGGATCGACTGGCCAGTAGCAAGTCATCCCCACGGGAGATGCTACCCTTAGGAGGAGGCGCACAGCCAGGTGCTTGGCAGCTTCCCAGATTGTAAATATCTCTGCATTTTACAGGAGGCTTCAGACTCCAAACCATGGCAATGAAAGAGGAGACTCTTGAAAGCAGGACAGTTTATAGACAGATCCAGAGACAGAGGAAGGGAGAGTCCACCTCTGGACTCTGGTTGTCTGGTGAGAGGGAGGTCGACTCATGAAGAGCTTTCCAGAAAGGACGGCAGCGCACAGATGGCAGATGGTAAAGCCATCAGAAAGAGGTGGTGCCGAGATCAGCACAATAGGAACCCTTGTGTGCAGTTTGGGGACTTTAGTGTTTGTATGTTTGCGATCCCTGTCCCCTGCCACAACCCCCAGCCGGGGTCTGCTAAGAAAAAGAAACGGGCTTGCCACGGCATTCGTCAGCTCCACTTGAAAGTTTGAAAACCCCTGGATAGGAAAATAACCTCGGGGAGCCAAGTCTTTCTGCGCTTGGCGAGGCCCTGGACCTAAAATACACATACAAACACTTCACTTTGAAAGGCCTGCAGTGTTCCTATCTGAGTCATCTGAAAACAAATAAAAGGAGACCTAAACAAACAAACCTAATTGTGCACGGAAATACCGCCAGGTTTCCAGCCTGGCTTCCCCTCTGTTTTCATTAGTCAGGAGCCAATATATGCAGCTTTCATGGCGTCCAGAACAAGCAAAAATATTAAAAACAAATTGCCAAGGTTTCTCCCTCTTCCCTCCATCCTTCGTGGTGCACCGCACAGCCAAGTTCTCGACTTCGAGCTCGAGCCTTGGCTTTCGAAGCTCTATGCTTCATTTTTGACAGACAGCTGCCTGCTCACCAGGCGGTCCGTGGACAACCAGCAGCCCTGGGTGACAGTGACATCGATGAGCACCAGCAATTACTGCGCAATCAGATACAATTTAAAGGGATATGTTTGGGGTCCTGAGATATTATTGTTTTTACTGTTAAGCAACACAACTGGTTTGAGAACCACGCCTGCCAACCCCGATTCACTTGGTATAGACTTGGCCACTGACGGTGCCAGCACCCTACCAGCCGCCTTTATTTCTCCCCCTTTTATTTATATCACCAGTAAGTAGGCATTCCACCATACTGGGCATCTCTTGTTGTTACCCATCCATTTTCCTTGCTGATAATATCATCTATATTATCTTTTTTTTTAAATCAAACCCTCCCCCAAATTTCAGTCCACGTAGTTGGGTTGGGATCTGTCTCACCCACCCTGCTTCAGGAGTGTGTGATCAAGGCCTGGCCAACCAGAGTCATGCAGGCTGGTATACAGATGGCCCCTAAATCCAATTTAGGCTATTGAGATGCAAGCCTGGCACTTTTCCAAAGACTACCAGGAAAGAAGCACACATTCCTCCAGAGTTGTCTAGCTGGCAGAATGTACGTCTGAAGCTGCTGGTGGTCATGTTGACACCATAGCAATGTGTCTTGTCTGATAGGAAGAAAAGCGGAGCTAAATGAGAGAGAGGGATAAGAACTCACACAACATCATCGGAGCCTCTAGATCCAGTTGTGACTGCAAACTAATCTATCCTGGACTCTCTGGGACACAAACGAACAAACCCCCACTCTGCTTAAGTCGCTTATAGTTGGGTTATTTTATCTTACAACTGAAAGAGTTCTAAAACACACATACATACTCCTCTCAAAATGACATGTGTACTTATGTTTTTGTGTCTTCTTCTTGTTCATTCTTATGTTTTATTTTTTGAGATCAGGTCTTGCTCTGTTGCCCAGGCTGGAGTGCAGTGGCATCATCATAGCTCATTGTAGCCTCAGACTCCTGAGCTCAAACAATCCTTCTGCTTCAGCCTCCCAAGTTGCTAGGACTACAGACATGCACCACCTCACCAGGCTAATTTTTTTTTGAGAGATGAGGTCTCATTATGTGGCCCAGGCTGGTCTCAAATACCTGGTCTCAAGCAATCCTCCTTCCTTGGCTTCCCAAAATGCTAGGATTATAGGCACGAGCCACCAACCCCCAGCCAATTTTTGCATCGTCTAAGTAGACTATTACTCTTTTTTTAAAAAAAAAAAAAATATTATTACTACTCGGAATGATCTTCTCAAAAGGATTTGTGTGTGTGTGTGAATTGCAGTTTCAGTTAAATATCCAGAAGACAATCTACTTTAGCCCTGAATCCTATGAGAAAAGCTGCCTGTGTACCTTGTAGTGTGGTAAAAGATGAATGAATTCTCTCACCCAACTTGCTTCTGATACAAAGAACAAAATAATGTAGTAATTACTGAGGAATTTCTTTGCACTCTTTGCCTTGTTCTGATTCCAAGCATCATTTTCTGTCAGGCCAAAGGGACACCTAAGAGCCAAGATTAGTCTAGATCCAAAGCATGTGAGAAGCAACAACAACACATCCTGCCAAACAAAACCAAGGTAACAAATGACACACAGACATTTTTGATGAACAATTAAAACCATAGGGCCAATATTTGCTTTTCCTTGTTCTATGTGCCGTGAATAGGAGGAGGCTTAGCCGCCTCCCCCAACCCCTGGCTCCCCCAGTAGTCAACAAGAAAAGGCACTCATGTTAACTCCTTTACTCCAATTCTCTGATTAAGAGTGAATTTCAGGATGGGGTGAAAGATGGCAGAGATAGGACAGGGGCCTGAAGAATTAGGCCAAGTAGTCCATGATTAGTCCTTGAAATTAATAGCTAGCTTTCTCTTTTCTTTTTCTTTTTCTTTTTCTTTTTTAACCAACAGCATTTCCAGAAGCAGATAATAGCTAGCCTTCTCAAAAGAGTTCCATCAAAGCTTGATTCAGATGCTGCCTCCTCCAGGAAGCCTTCCTTCATACTTCCATTAGAAAGTGTCACTCCTTTTCCTGTTGCTCTTACACAAAATTCAATATGTTTAATTTTAGTAGCTGTATGTATAAGAAGATGAAGAAAATTTTTACTCACAAAAGTCTTGGGGAGAACACTGGAATAAGTAATTTGACAAGTTCTTGTGGATGAGGTGAGGAATAAGATCTCAAAGTGCTTTGTTGAGTGTGTCAACCCAAAACAAGAGACTGAGGCAAAAATCTCAAGCAATGGAAGTTTATTAAGGATGCACCTGGGAAAAACACAAACCACAAAGCTGCAGCTGTTTTTCCGAAGAGGAATTTAGAAGCTTCGGGGTTTAAAGGCATACAGAAAGAAAAAAAAGATGGGAGGGGGTAGTGAGACAAAATGGTTACATTCTTGTGAGACCCAGGAAAATCTACATTTTACATAAGATAAGGCAAATGTTAGAAGAGGAAAAGGGAGAGAAGGAAACATCGATTATGTAGATGCCCCTGGGTAGATGGAAGAATGTCTGATGCTGTCTTGTCTCGGTTCTGCACCTGCGAGGACAGACTTGCAGTTCATTATCAGTGTGGAATAGGAACAGACTTTAGTTTTAGGAGCTAGACATAGCCTG